>JAFVLL020043596.1:0-18802 GCA_021397915.2 Tor tambroides
GGGGGTGCGCATGGACTGCAGCAGCCAGGGCCAGTGCCCTCTGTCCTGCCACCTCTGCCACATGAGCCCTGGGCCTGCACGTCCTGCAGAACCTGTGCTGCTCAACATCACTAAAGCCACGCCAATCTACGAGCTGGTCAACAGCAACGAGACCTACCAGGTATCTGTGACTCATAATGTCATACTCTCACCCCGCAGCCCTTGCCAGGTTACCCACTGAAGTTAAGCAGCGATGAGCCAGGCTGGGACACCTCCTGGGGAAAACAAAGGTTGCGGGTTGACAGTGTGTTAGTGGAGTCGACAGGCGGTCTGTGTGGGACCTATTGCACCAGTATAGAGATGGGAACATTAAAAATAGCAAAATGTAAAAAAAGAAAAGAAAAAGTCTGTTCATCAATTAAACATATCCAGGTGATATTTACCAGAAATGTAAGCCTAAAGATCAATCAAAAACACATGTATGTATGTATGTATTTATTTGAATGGAAATTAAATTAATTAAATATAATTACTTGCAAAATTTTTTGGCCCTTTCCACCAAAATAATTTAAAGCATATAGAAATTAACATTCATTCATTCATTCATTCATTCATTCATTTTAATAAGTTAGCAATCCTAATCTCTAAAACATTTTTGGTCTGTACAAATATGCATAATCCAGGTAGATGCTGCACTCTAGTGGTGGTAGAGGACATTTCCCCACTTATACAGTAAACCTCATTGAGTGTAAAAATAGTGTTATATAACTGTGAATATTAGAATAAGTGTTTATAATTAATATTAGTATTAATATGACATGCTCTGCATCTTTGTCTTTTCATGTAGGCTCTGCAAGAGGCCATGATGAGTGTACTGTGGTGTTCTGCTAAAGGTGATGTTATTGATGACTGGTGTCGATGTGACTCCAATGCCTTTGGCACAGATGGACTCCCGACCTGTGCTCCTCTGCCTCAACCAATGTGAGTTTAGGGAATTTACAGTTTCTGAAGTGAGGCTTTAAAGTAGAGGTTCAGATCTTTAAGTCATAAATGGTCTTTGTTGATTTTATACTCTTGTCAGGCTCAAGCTGTCCCATTCGTACGAACCTAGCAGTTCATTGGTCATCATAGAATGGAATCATGCAGAGCCACCAATCGGAGTGAGAATTGTTGATTACCTCATCAGTCAAGAGAAGGTGACAGAGCGGACTGATCACTCCAAAGTTGAGACAGGTAGGTAAATTATGATATGAGCTTATACAAAACATTTGAGATATATAATATCCACATATAACTGCCTGCCTTTGATGTCTTCTACAATAAAGGCTAAAAAAGAGAATC
Organism: Tor tambroides; assembly: GCA_021397915.2. NCBI lineage: Eukaryota > Metazoa > Chordata > Actinopteri > Cypriniformes > Cyprinidae > Tor > Tor tambroides. The sequence continues at coordinate 1,321 of JAFVLL020043596.1, forward strand.
AATATCTAATGCCCATTTATTTTGGAAGTAGCTGTGTAATAAGCAGGATAATGTACATTCAGACAGTCATTATCGCAAATTAAACTCCTTCAGGGCGATACAAGATCCCTCTGCCTCACACTGGGGTCTTGATCATCCTGCCAGGGTTTATTTTGTGATAATGGCAACTGACTGCTCATGAATATATGAAATCTAAATTAATTTTAATTGGATTTGCCAGCACTAAGTCTGAACCACAAAATGAAATAATGTGGCTATATGTTATGTTGAAACAATGAAACAATGCAATAAAAAATTCATTAATATTTTATTCCGATATTCCGTTCCTCTGATGCAGAGGCTTTGATTGTGCAATGAAATCCCCCGCATAGTTGCCTTAAAATTTACCTCTACCTGTGAATTAAAATAACTACCACAATTTATTGAGACGAACCCTGCAGTTAAGGGTTGTAAATCTGAGGGACGGCTGTTAAAATGAAGATTAAAGACCATTCCTGAGATAAAGTAAAACAAATGCATAAATTTAGAGGATTACCCAAGTGTTTGGCTGTTCCAGTTGACACCATTGGTCCTATTATCGGGGACTGGAAGCCATATCAGAAGGCAAAGAAACTCCCTAGACAGGGTGATCATTCAAGACGAAACCATGAGAGAAGCCAACGATCACTTTGCTTTAGCTTCATAGTTCAGTAGCAGAAAGCAGATAAAGGTGAACTAGTCAACCGGATCGTGTGGGAGGGAAGCACGCAAGAAGCCATTACTAAAAAGAACAAGCGAAAGCACATCTAGAGTTTGCCAAAAAGCATAATAACAGCTCATTTGTGTCATGGGATCAGATTATTGCAGTCAGATGAGACCAAAATGAAGCGTTTTAGTCTGAATTGAGTGTGAACTGCCCACCTCTTACTCTCGACAGTTGATCATTCGTTCATAGTTCATTCGTTCTGGCCTGTGATAATTGTGACGTATTGCCTGTATTTTCCTACTTTAAAGTTCTGGATTAAGAATCCCATTTGGCCTCTAAATATTTAATAATCTGAAATAACCCGCAGCATGATCTGAAATACCCTCCATGTTGTGCTTTCACCCTGTTTTAGATTCTAGACAGTGATGTATTTGTGTAATTTTGAAAGAATGAAACAGTTTGAGGTGAATATTAAGTCAATATGTGTCTCACATCTCAGTTCTGGGTATAATGGACATCACATGGGATTTCTCCATGAACATCAAAAACTCTCACCTCAATCAGGGTGAATGTATGTTCATTCTAAGCCTCATTTATCAGACAGTGTGATCCTAGATGAAGTCCATGTTATTGTTCTGCCAGAGTTTGCTGAGTAAAATGAATATATCCTAACCTGAAAGGCCCTGGCATTAGGTAATAGGAGCCTGCCTCAGACACACGTATGCTTTCTGCCCAGGGCCTTCAACTCTAAAGTTGTGCTTTTCACCTCTCAAGTCCCCCTGGTCTTTGTACTTAGGTACTTACCGTGCTCTATACCAGTGCCAGAGATTTTATTCCACTTTAGGCGAGAGTTGAAATCGATTTTTCACACAGATGATCAATGGTTCTTCAGAAGGCCTTGAAAGCAGGTCTTGATACTGGACTTGCCGTGCTCCATAAGGACTTAAGACTCACTCTTTTGTATGTGTCAGACATATCCGATGATTGCTTCGTCTGCTCACAGCTTAAACTGTGAAGTGCTGTAAATACAATGAGAAAGACCACCTTGAAGCTGTGAAGGGCAGAGCTGCAGCAAGAGTTGATTCTGGTAATGATTAGGATTTAAGCCTTTCAGGATGAAGCAAAAATGATCATATGTTAAATAACGTTGGATGAATATCAGAAACTTTAAATCCAGGACACTTTCCTTTTGCTACCAGTTTTTTTTCCTGAAAAGAATAGTGAACCTCAGCCAGGGACTGAATACTGGCAGTGCAAGACTAAAAGTGTAAATAAATATACACTAATGCAATAATAATGGCATTTGGGTTTGGGTTTGTTTGAGTCTATTCGACCCCAACTTCCTGTGTCTGTCGATTTTGCTTGAGTTACAAATTAAAAAATGGAAGGAGGGAAAAAACTTTTTTTTTCTTCTTCTTCTTCTTCTTCTTCTTCTTCTTCTTCTTCTTTTTTTAACTTGAATAAATAAATAAATAAACTATCTCTATGTACATGTATGTAGTACAAAAAGCACATATACTGTTGTTCAAAGGATTGGGGTTAGTAAGATTTTTTTCTCTTCATTTTGAATGAAATACATTAATTTTATAAATTAAATAGATCAAAAATTTCAATGTTATGTTTACAGTGTTACAAAGGATTTTTTTGTATATAGAAAAAAGCCTTTGGTCCATCATAAAATACTGAAAAAAAGTATCCAAAATAATATTCTGCCCCACTACTTTCAGTATTGATAATAATACTAATTGTTTTGAAAGCTAATGTGACACTAAAGACTGGAATAATGGCTGCTTAAAATTCAGATTTGCCATTAGAGGAATAAATAAATTCTAAAATATATATATAAAAAAACAGTTATTTTAAACTAAATTCATATTTCACATTATTATTATTATTTTATTATTATTATTGTATATTTTAATCAAATAAATCCTTGGTGAGCTTACAAAAAGGTTTTTTTTTTTGTAAATATTTTTAAAAGTCTCTTAAAAACAAAGAAATCACACTGTCTTAAATTTTAAATATTGTATTATACATGTATATTATAGTGGGGGAGAGAGATAGAGAAAATGAAAGAGAGAGAATTGAACTCTCATCTGCGTGTGCTTTGACAATGCAGTCTTTAATGCTTCTGTTTGGTCTTGAAGTCGTTTTATGTGGCAGGCTACTCTGGAACTGCAGCCAAGCAAAATGAAACTCCTGAAATATAATGCTCATCCCCCCCCCCCCCCCCCCCCCCCGTTATAATGGTTGCTACGCCCATTGTTTATATGTAAATGATTTCAGGCTTACACCTGTATCATTAGCGCTATAAAAGAGACTGATGCAGAACACATGTCCTCCCACTTTAGCGGTACTTTTACCAAATATAGTGCAGAGTCCCAAACTGTGTTTGCACCGTGACAGCCTTTGGCTTCCCTGTTATATGTTCCTCTATCTTCATCCATTCCCCTCTTTCACTTTAAAGGCATGCCCATTGCCTGTCCTCCTCCACCTCTGTTGTTGCCCTGTCCAAGTTAGACTTCAGACACGTCGTGGCTGTTAAAGCAGAAAAGAACATCATGTTATATCAAGTCCAAATGTGGAATTGTGAAAATGAGATTGATGAGGAGATTATCGTAGAGGTCTCACTCCAAGCCAGATACGTATGGGTGTTTCTTCCTCTTTATCCACAGAAGTAACGTTTTGTTCTTTACAAGCCTCCAATTTAAAGGTGGCCAAAACCATCAACTTTTCAGCCTTTTCTGGAAAGTTCAGAATGTACTCCACAGGCTGTCCGAAAACTGATTATAAAACCTTATCCGATTTTCAGGAAACACATGAGGGATTTTCTTAGCTTGTACAAGACTGTCCTTCATTTGCTGCACAAAAACAGAGGCTGTAACTTGCTACCCACGTTGCAAGTCATTACAATCCCCTGTTATGTTTTACCAGGATTTGTTTGACATGTCTGCACTGATAGCTCACAAAGCACAGACGTTCTTGTTAACAAATGACCATTTCATTCGCCTGACTCAAAGGGATAGTTAACCCAGAAATGAAAATTCTGTCATCATTTACTCACCATCTTGTCATTCCAAACCTGTATGGCATACTTTTTTTTCAGTGAAACTTAAAAGAAGATATTTTGAGAAATGTCCCAAAAATATCCTCTTTTGTGTTCCATAGAAGAAGGAAAGAAATACAGGTTTGGAATGACATGAAGGTGAGTGAATGATGACAAAATTTAAACGTTGTTTTAAAATGTTATTTGTTTCCTGTGGAACACACAAGGAAACAAGGAACACAATTCTGAAACATCTTTAGGACTTTTCCAAAGCCAGTTCATAATCTTCCCTGTCAAGTATCTATTGTTATTCACTGATAATCTTCCCTTGCGGTTTGATTTGTGAACTGAATCAGTCAGCTCACTTAAAAGAATTGGTTCGAAAGAATGATTTGTTAATGGATCTGATTGACCTGGTTCTCAGGTTCAACTCACTTTTTTGGTTCTTGACTGTAGAGCAAGATTATCAGTGAACAGCGGCTTGAATTGTCATCTGTTTCTCATATGACTACAGAAGGCTGGGAATACAGTAATTTTGGCTTTTTCTTATGGTGCTTTTTTGTAATTTCCCAACTGTTTAATTTTTAGTAGAGAGCGAAAACTAAACTCATAAGTGTCTAAAACTGCTCCTACGTCAGTTTTCTGTAAAACATTGTAACCGTGGTCATGCATGGAATTCACTTGGAAAGGGAAAAATCACATTTTTGCACATAAATGACATGAGCCACATTTGCCATACGATTTCCTTCACCACATATACAATGTCTCTTCCTGAAAATGATGTCCAGTGCTTTATTTTGTGTATGGTTGCCTGGAAACTAGATGTGGCTCATCTTACCTTGTGGCTAATTTTACTTTTGTCTGAGGTTAAGCAAATAATAACAGAATTTTCATTGTGAGTGAGCTATTCCTGTAAAAACTGACTTGATTTGGATTTTCAAGTGTTTACTGGACATGTTAGGAGTTTTAAAAAATCTGAGTGTGTTAGTGAGAGTGAACCCATTGATAATATAGCAATAGCACACACCGTGAGTCTTTGCCGGCTTTGCATGTTAATAGAGCACTTAATTGGAATCAGGCACACAACGTGACATCATAGCATGTGCTCTTCTCTCTCATGGTGTGGGAACCGAGTAAATGGGAAGTCTGCCTTCAGTCATCTCACCCCGACCAGACACGCTGTGAAAACAAACAGCTTTCCCCGCCAGACTGATGTCAGGACTTTGATCGCACAATAACAGCCGGGTTTACTCGAGGGTCATAGGGACATAACATCTTACCCATAAACACACACGCTCTCTCCCACGGGTGGCATAAAGAACCGGGTGCCACGCTTCCCCTAGTAAAGCAGAGGGATCTCACCTCCAAGCAGCGGGCAAAACAAGAGCTTCTGAAAAAAATAAAAAATAAAGGCAATGTTTTTCCCAAATAGGTGGAAGACACAGTTTCACTCCTGAGGAATGTTTCCGTAGCACGGCTCCTGGAGGATGATCTCACTCTGTGTCTGTGAGCAGGGTCAGGTTCTGGAGCCTGAGCAGGTGCACTGCGGAAGCTGGCACTGATCACACTGATTCACTCATTCTCCCACAAATCTGGGTGTCTGTGCGTGCACGTACTTTTGGACAGGCATTTAACTCTGTGTTATGAGCTGTTTTCGTTTGGGTGGGTGCTTTTACATTTGCACATGTACTGTATGTGTGTGTCTGAGAATGTTTATTCCATTACTCCAGTCTTCAGTGTCACATGATTCTTCACAAATCATTCTAATATGCTGATGTGGTGCTCAAGATGTCTTATTATTCTTATTGAACCGAAATTTCAACAGAATAGCATTTATTTGAAATAGAAATTCTTTGTAAAATTAGAAATATCGTTTCTGTCACTGTTGATCAATTTAATGCATCCTTGCAAAATAAAAGCATTAATTACTTTTTTCTTTATTTTTTAATCTTACTGACCCCAAACCTCCTAAAACAATCTATTTATTTCCAAGTTTTAATTAGATTTTGAATCCCAGATTTACCTTGTGACTCCACTGTGTATGACCATTTTGCACCTGAGGATCACAATATAGTCCAAAATCATAAAAACGTGTTGTCTCCTCCTGTTATTGGAGCTCGAGGGCCTTAAGGTTTCTATCCAGGCAGATGATTTTATGATGTACAGTCGCTGATCTACAGATTTAACAGAAATGAAGGAGGTTTGAGCTGTGCTATAAAAGCCCACTTCCACGTATTTTAAATGCTTATTTGGTCAGGAGCCATTAACGTGCTGCCGGGCATGTCTCCACCCAACAACCACATGGCCTCTGTTTATAATTAATATGAAATTACACATTCTTACATCTTTAAAGGAACAGTTCACCTAAAAATGACATTTTGCTTAAAATATACCTACCCTCAGGCCATCAAAGATGTTGATGAGTTTATTTCTTAATCTGAACAGATTTGGAGAAATTTAGCATTACGTCACTTGCTCGCCAGTGGATCCACTGCAATGAATGGGTGCCGTCAGAATGAAAGTCCAAACAGCTGATAAAAACATCACAGTAATCCAAAAGTAATTTGTATTACTCCAGCCCATCAATTAATGTATTTTAATGTCTGAAGAGAAAGGCTGCATATTTGTAATAAGCTTTAAAACAAAACAAAAAAAGTTGCTTCTGGCCAATATACTAGTCCATAATCCATAATAACGCTTCCGCCAGGAAAAAGTTGTCCTCTCACATCAAAATATTTGTTTAGAACAATTTATTGGATTTTTTTGTGTGTGTGCTTAATTTGTGCGTATTTCTCTCCTGATTCAGACAAGATGATTTTTTTGTTTGTTTGTTTGTTTTGACTAGAGAGAGCAATATTATGGATAGAGAACTATTTTTTGGAAGCATTGGTTTGAAGTTAATAACAATCATGTTTATTAAAAACACAGCTTTTTGTTTTGCAAGATGTTGATTGATGGACTGGACTGTTTTTATGAGCTGTTTGGGTCCTCATTTTGACGGCACCCATTCACTGCAGAGTATCCATTGGTGAGCAAATGATGTAATGCTAAATTTTTCCAAATCTGTTCCGAAACTCATCTACATGGCCTCAGGATGAGTAAATTTTAGCAAATTTTCATTTTTAGGTGAACTATTCCTTTAACTTAGCCCTATGCTTTCTACTATAATGATTTAATCAGTCCCTCCAGGATTTCGCGATTCTGCAATCGCTGAATTTATCGCAAAATCAAGCAAACTCCGCAGTTTTCGCAAGAGCTCGCAAATTTTCGTAATTGCCGCAAATTTTCCGCAGATTTTGGGCTTAGACGCGTCCTGTGACATCATCGCAATGCGCATTCAGTCAAAGAAAGGTTGTTTCTCAGTTCCAAAAATGGAATGAACAGCCTTGCGTTCTCATCATGCCCGATTTACAAGAGCTACATTGGACAAACGAACCGAAAGTGGAATGAATCCGTGCTAACTTGTTTGGGCTACGCAGTGCAGACCGTTTATCTGCTCGGGCCAGAGCCGTGGACTGCTCTCGATCACGCGACACCGTTATACACAGCGCTGGGAGATACAGTGAAGAAAGTAGTCGAATTCGCCGCAGAATCAGTAACATCTCAGTGAAATCTTGTGAGAAGCATTCAGATTCGACGCAGAATTCTGTTAAAGCTACAGATATCAGAACAAACGCCACTAATGTAGAAACCAGGAAAAACATCTTTTAAACGCAAATCTCCACCATTCACGATGGATTTAACATAGTACAACTACAGGAACAATTTGTGGCAGAAATGGTCTAATGTCTTCAAGTGTTTTTAAATGCTTCCCACAACTTTTCCCAGCACTTCAAAGCTTTAAGTATTACCGAATTTGAAAGTTATTTTTAATGTGATGACATTGTTTGTTCATCCTTCATAGGTTACCTCCATTTATAAAACTAAAAGTTTCATAATGTAGGAAATCAAACACTTATTTAAAAATATAAAAGACATTAAATTACCACTAGTAGATGGCTGCAGAGAAGTACTTATAGGCTTATTAGCCATTTCCACTCTCTAATATATATTTTTTGTATTTATTAAATTTTATTTAGACATTTTGAATGACAGTAATAAATATTAATTTTATCTGCAACTCAACTACCCAGACAGCACAAGTACATCTGTAAGACGTCTGCTAAAGATCTGGGAAACATCTGCCTTGTAATCTGATAAACGTCTCAGAAACAGTTTTACATGCATTCTAATAAACGTCTATTTGACATCTGACAGGAAATGTCTTAGAGACATATAGCAGATGAGCAAACACTCTAAAAAATACATCTTGCATATGTAAATGCAGACATCAAATAGACATCTCCGAGATGTACATGTGCGATTAGAGTGAGTGCTTTGCTGTCAGGTGCTTGTGCCACCTTCTGTAGAACTTAATGGCACTGGTGCTGGTGTCCTCAAATGTTAGTCTGGAGCCCTACAATGGTTCTCGAAGTCTGGAAAGTCATAACAATGTTAGAAGAATGTTGTCTGTGGTATATTTCTACCAACTCATATAAAAACTACAACTAAAATCTTCAAAATCAAAAAAGAAAGCAAGAAAGAAAAGAAAGCTTCTATTAGACTTTGGGAACAGCCTGAGCCTGACCACACATATAGAGGATCTTTTGTTTCTGTTGAACAGGTAAACATATCAATTAAACAACTCCAAATCCATCAGAGGAGCAACTCCGAAGAGCTGGAAGTTTTACCAGTTCGATTAAACAGCAACGCTCTGGTACCAAACACACGTGGCAGCCCGGCAAAGTACTCCACAAACAACATCTGGCCTTTGTTGTCTACTTTGATGAACAGAGAGCGAGCGATGGATAACAATGGTTTGTAATGTATCAATTCTTGGCATTTCCTCCACAAAAATGATTAACAGACTCGATCTCCCACGTGGAACATATTGTCTTCTTCGACGAAAAGAGGATATAAAAGGTTAATTGTAGCAAGAGGAAAGGTGGGTGTTAGCGCTACACAGAGTTTACTTGGAAGAGAGTAAAAAACAAAAACTCTTTAAACTGCTTTTGATATAGATGTTACACTTGCCATCTACGTCATAGCCCCGCTAAGAGCTTAGCTGCCGCTCAGCTTCGATTAAACTGTGATACATGCTCTTTCCTACAATTTGATATACTCCCACACTTGACAGCAACCAACAGGTGATAACACTTAGCCTTCATGTGCTGTAAAGGTAAGAAAAATGCCTGGAAGACATGTTTATATACTAAACGTGACTAAAGGCCGACCACACCAAAGAAAGCCCCAAAAACTATTTCAGTGAGCGCAGAATGAGAAAATACAAAGAACACATTTGAAAACAAGAATTGGTCCAAAACAAGATACAGCAATCGGTCATCTTAAACAGATTATAAAACATATAACAATCATAACTTCTACTAATAAAAACTGTAAACATCTGAGGTGATCATAAAATCACAACACATAAAGACGTGACCAAATGTTCAAAATTGTAGGGGAAACCAAATATAAGTTTGATTCTGACTAAATGACCACAAACAAACAAACAAATTAATAATAAAGAATAAACCTTATTTGAATACTATTTTATATCACTGAATGCTGCGATTGACCAATCAGAGTCAAGTATATAGTCAAAAAGTTGTCTGATATTAAACATTATACTGCATTAAACAGTCCCTCCAGGATTTCGCGGGACTTTTTTCTGATTTTTGCGGCCTAAAATGACTGATTTTGCTGCGGCTTTTCTCAAAATTTGCAGTGATATTTGCGGCATTTCTTATTGTTTTGCAGTGAAAATAAAGTTATCTCTGTATGTGTGGCAAAGGGCAGGTTCTTTCTTTTTTTCTTTCTTTTTTTCTTTTTCTTTTCTTTCTTTCTTTCTTTCTTTCTTTCTTTCTTTCTTTCTACTTAACTTCCTTCCTTCACTCCTCCAATTCTCTAATATAAACCTTTTCTTTTTCTTTTTGTCTGCCTTCCTTCCTTCCTTCCTTCCTTCCTTCCTTCTATCCTTTTCTCTAATATAATTCTCTAAGACAAATGTTATCTTTGCTCTGTGTGGCCAGAGGTCTCAGAAAATTCCTTCCTTCCTTCCTTCCTTCCTCTCCTTTTCTTGTCCTTTCTTTCTTTCTTTCTTTCTTTCTTTCTTTCTTTCTTTCTTTCTTTCTTTCTTTCTTTCTTTCTTTCTTCATTCCCTTCTTTCCTTTTATCACTCCCCCAGTTCTCTTATATAAACCTTTTCTTTTTCTTTTTGGCTTTCTTCAGTCCTTCCTTCTATCCTATTCTCTAATAGAATTCTTGCTCTATATGTGTGGCCAAGGGTCTCATAAAATTACACCTTCCTTCCTTCCTTCCTTCCTTCCTTCCTTCCTTCATTTCTTCTCCTGTCTGTCTCTGTCTGTCTTTATGCTTGCTCTGTGTCATCTGCTACGGTATGGTTTAAGTTATACACATTCAGCTTCCTGGTTCACCGCAGGGGAGAAACAGTAATGTCTATATAGCAACAAATCAGTTTAGAGGAGACATATGGCAAACACTGTGGAAAAGCTTTAGGCTCAAAACACTAGCAGCTCACATGAATCCAATTCACAGCTGTTGCCTCTGTATGTTTTTAATGGAATCCTCTGTATTTCATAGGCAAAATAAATATTTTTGTACACCATGGCTCAGTGTTTACCATACACACGTGCATTTCAATCAAGGTTTATGTTCTCTTTTTTTCCGCAGTTGATTTATCTTGTTTCAGTAATGCACAAATCTGATACTTACATCAAGGTATTGATGTTTCCTATGCTGAATGTACTGTAGGAGTCATTTGAGGAATGTTGTCTTGGCTCAGATGTTGAGAGAAGGGTCTTGCCTTGAACTGCTGAAAATGTTATGCACTCTAAGACAACATCTTTTAGTCGTCCCGTTGGTTGGCTGGTTTTTACATATATGATGCCAGATCTTTTATGAAAATGCATTTTTTTTTCTTTCACTACCAACATCTGGTTAAAACAATAAATGCTTTAGTTGAGTGTTTTTCTGTAAATTTAACCATGGAATTTATTTTACTTTAATTCCAGATAAATCGGAGGGACATTAATAGGCATGTTGTTCAATCCCTAAATGAAGTCATTCTAGCACAAGGTATTCCCAAATAAATGTTCACCTACCACATGTACAGTATTATTCTCTGTATAAGACCACGTCAAAGTGCTTTCACATGTCTGAACTGTTTATAAATTTGAGAAGTTTCTTTCTGCCAAAGGATAGATTGAGCCAGGTGTCATCTTCAGTGCTTCCCATTGTGCTGTATAAAGTCATGTTCTGACATTTTCAAGTTTTGATTCACTTGGCAGACCGCTTCCCTTCAGCAAATAGATGTTTTTGTTTGTGTTTTCTTTTTTAATGAAATGTTGCATATAGAAGTTTTTGATTTGCTTTGGACTTGCGTCTATCATTTCTTCAACATTGAGGGTGATTCTCCTCAAAAATGTCTTGCAAATTCTCTTGGATAGGTTGGGATCCTTTACCTGGCTGGACCTTGATGTTTCAACAAGGTAATGAGAATCAGAGATGGTTTTTGGTTAAAGCCCATGAAAGTTTAACAGAGGGCAGCCAGGCATCGTATAGTGTGGTCATGTCGACCCAGGTCTTTCCCGTTAAAAAATGGGACTGAGGCATGAGAATGGAACATGATGAAAGAGTATAAATTCAGCTGTATTTGCCAGACACCTGTACTTGTAACCATTGTCAGACAAAGCTTTAGATTGATAAAGAGGTGGGGATATCTTGATAGGTATTTTTTTATTTTTTATTTAGCTTATTATTATTTTGATATCACCATTTGTCAAAGAGAGTTAAAGTGTCAAGGAGCACATTTGTTTCAGTGTCTTATGGAAACACTGCACACAGTTGATACTGATGGCTTTAGTTATGTGGACGGTTTATTGGAAACCTTTTTCCCGCAGACCTGTTGCTGTAGGGAACTGGACTGGAAGTTTCCATGCCAGTGCATGACGACACTTAAAACGGAGAGAATGAGCATGAGCCAAAAAAAAAAAAAAAAATGGTTAAAGTGTTAAGCTTAAGAAACAAGGTAAAGATACTGAACTTAAATTATACTGGCAATATTAGTTTGGTCACCATAATGCTATTCTTTTATTGCATGATTTACCTTCCTTTCTAAAGAAAACGTCTTTATCATCTTCCTTAGAAAAATCATAAATTTCAAGTCCTAAATTTCTCCCTTCTGTGTTGTTTTCTGAGAACTACACCAACAGGGTTGCCAGGAGGCTTGTCAGTGTTTGCCAAGGTCACAGTGAGTTTCTGATGTACTTTTTTACAAAAATATATATATATTTTTAGATCATAAGTATAATTTATGTTTAAAACATTATTTATTAAATTAGTTAAATTAAATTAAATTAAATTATTGAAAGCCCAATAAAAGAGGTAACTGTGACTTTTTATCTAATAGTTCAGTTTTTTTTTCTCACAACTCTAAGACAAAAGCCAGAATTGTGAGAAATAAAATTGTGAGATACAAAGTCAGAAGTCACAATTCTGAGAAGTCACAACATTTTTTTTATTATTTTTTGATGTCGGAAACTAAAAACAGAATAGCAAAGACATCATAAATGGTACACAATTTATATCTCATAAAAACACACATTTTCCACACACATCAAAGTTTTATTGCCTTTTTACAACATTTCACCTTTTTTCGACACAAAACAGAGATGTTAGAGCTTGTTGTCGGTGGAACTGTGTTTGACTGGATAAATATGACCTGAACTGCTGCAGTCCCTCACAATGTCACTTTTCATTAACGTCAGCGCACGTGTTCCTCGACTCTCTACTCCACAAGCACTGTAAATACTTACTGGTGACAGCAAGCACATAATCACACACACTCTTATCCCCTCCGCGTTTATCCTGGCATCGTGTTCTCAGAAGCCTGGTATTTTTGAAGAGGAGGCCTCCAGGAAGACAAGCAGGGTGACCACCACTTTTAAAAGGTTCCCCATCCACACACATGAGGTTTTTCTTTGCTGTGAAAGGCACACGAGGCCCCTGTGCTCATGTCCTGTGACGCATGCAGGCCACCTGCGCAAACAGTCTTCCCGTCCACTTCTTAATAAGAAAGGAAAAGCACATCAGCTCCACAGGTGACTTGTGTATGGGTTCTTTATTTGGTTTTAGATGGCAGACACTCATAGCTCGATCTGGGTCACGCGTCTGGTGTGAAATCAAACCACTGACATCTTCTCCGGTCAAAATGTCCAAACCACAGGGTCTCCATCTCTGGAAGGTTCAAGGTGTTCCACTGACCAGGGGAAGTAGGGAAACACTTGTTTTCATAGCATTGGGTCCGAATCAGGCAGGGGTTTTCAGAGTGAGGGAAATCCTCATGCAAAACAGTGTCCTGTGTTCCCATTGCGGAGGCTTTCCTGAGAAGATGGGGCTGTTTTGCTGATGTTTGTTTTCCCTGCACATGCATGGTTGTCTCCTAATGACATATCATTAATCATACTTGATTAGAGACACTTAAAACTAAACAAACAGTTTGTTTTGAATGGTTTGGTGGCCTAAAATCAAAACGGGTTATTAGGTCCTGTAAACTTGTGTTTATGTGCGTGTGCGTGTGTGTGGGTGTGTGTGTACATACAGGTTTATATATCCTAGTGGGGACTTACACCTGAATACACACAGACTCATGGGGACTCGTGTCACGGTGGGGACCTAAATTGAGGTCCCCATGGGTACAAAAGCTTATACATCATACAGAATGGGTTTTTTTGGGTAAGTAAAAATGCACAAAGTTTCCTGTAAGGGGTAGGTTTAGGTGTAGGGTGATAGAAAATACGGTTTGTACAGTTTAAAAACCATTACGCCTATAGAAAGCCCCTACAAGGATAGCTGACCAGACGTGTGTGTGTGTGTGTGTATACCTGTTTTTATATCCCAGTGGGGACTTAAACCTGAATACACACAGACTCATGGGGACTTGTGTCACGGTGGGGACCTAAATTGAGGTCCCCACGGGTAAACAAGCTTATAAATCACACAGAATGAAGTTTTTTGAAAATCTAAAAATGCAGAAAGTTTCCTGTAAGGGGTAGGTTTAGGTGTAGGGTTGATGTAGGGCAATAGAAAATACGGTCTGTACAGCAGAAAAACCATTACGCCTATGGAGAGTCCCCACAAAGACAGCAAACCAGACATGTGTGTGTGTTTGTGTGTGTGTGTGTGTGTGTGTGTGTGTGTGTGTGTGTGTGTGTGTGTGTGTGTGTGTGTGCTAAACAAAGTCTTCTCCTTTTCACAGAGACCATGTTGAGTTTCGTGGATGACATCATGTCAGGGGCCAAATCTCCGTGTGTGATGCTCGGGGACATCCCTGATCCCCTCTCCTCTATCTCCTTGATCATACGCTGTCTGGAGCCAGACACTACATATATGTGAGTTCCTGCTGCTATATAATGGGACTAAAAAAACTAATGACTTTATTTGCCCCAATTCTTTTCAAAATAGCAGCATTTCCACTTTGAAATTAATCAGATAATTAATTATGAGAATGTTTTTAACACAAATGTGTCATTTCATTTGATTTTCTCTTGATTTGATCAAAATTATATTACACTGGCACTCACTACCCTTAAAACCACCTGTCCTATCATAACGTTATATTGATATAAATTCAGTTTGTTATGCATGTTGTACTAATAATAATAAGAATAATACAATTATAAATTATTATTATTATTTTATTATTATCATTAACAACATGCATTTCAGAATATTGTATGATAATAATAATAATAATAATTCATATTACTATTATTAGATATTAGTACTGTCAAATCGATTAATCACGATTAATCACATCCAAAATAAAAGTTTGTTTACATATGTATATAAATCACATATAAATATTTACATATATTTCTTAAATATATACATGTATGTGTGTATATTTATGTATACATAGAAATATACAGAGTACACACATATATATTATGTAAACAAACATTTACATCTATTTAATTGATTGATCGACAGCACTATTAGTTGTAGTAGTATAAATTTTTGAAATGTAGTTAGTCACTCAGGCCTCATGTTCACAGCATTTCTTATTGTAAATATTATGCCAGTTTTTTCAGCATGGAACACCTGTTTCCTTTGACTTTTCCTCACTGTGGCAGAGAAACATTCACTGGGAATTCAGTAAGAAACAAAACATAAAGGCCCCACTTTTGGCTGGATGATTCACTTGGACTTTGAACTGACGTTGAGTTGCATGTCTTCAGTCAGATGAGGGATTTTAATATCTGCGTGAGTCTAAGCAATTACATCCAACTAAGGCTGTGAAAATCTGATAACGATTCATGTAAAATATGTCTGGAGCACTTCTTACCTCTGTCAATTTTCCAATATCAGTAGTTGATTTAGAATGTGCTTTTCAGTAAATGGCTTGGCAGTGTCTGTAGCGGGTAAGGAAGTATAATTGGTCCAATCATCACTTTTGTATAAAAGCTGGTGACATCAACCC
Organism: Tor tambroides; assembly: GCA_021397915.2. Lineage (NCBI taxonomy): Eukaryota > Metazoa > Chordata > Actinopteri > Cypriniformes > Cyprinidae > Tor > Tor tambroides. Next base: position 16,594 of record JAFVLL020043596.1, read on the forward strand.
AACGTCTTCTATTGGATGTGGTAATTGCGTTGGGGGCCCCTGTCTGTTTAGACTCTCTTGGATAGTTGTTTCGTGACGTACTACATCCTTTTTTCAGGAACGTTCATTTTTATGCCACAGGGAAGAACATGGTCTGTGCGCCCAGTAAGACCAATTCAAATTGGGCTAGTTTTACATGCTTGAGATACAGCTGGGGAAACATTTCATACTCTGGAATGGTTTGAAAGTGCGTCAAAGGGTGCATTTTGTGGTAATTGTAGAACCAGCAATAGAAAGACTGATGTGTTATACGGAGTTGCATACAACTACAAAAGGTTCAAGTAAACATTTGAGTATATTGTGAGAGTAGATGAAAAACAGGAACCACAATATACAATGAATAACGATGCTCAAAGGAAACTTAATAAAAATGTCAATTATGATATAAATTAGTGGCCCTAAAAATGTCTAATGTGGTTAATAGTAATAAAAATAATAGTATACAATAGTATAATAGTAAATACTACTACTACTACTAATAATAATAATCACCATTATAAATAAATCAGTGGTTCTCACTGGAGGGTTGTGACTCTAAAATGGGCAATATGTTTAATGATAAGAAAAACTGTATCTTTATAGTAAATTAATATTAAATTCTATTAATTATATTATATTATATTATATTATATTATATAAACATAAAAACACTTCTACTACTACTACTAATAATAATAATCACCGTCATAAATACATATATTATTTTTTTTTAAATGCACCATAAAAGCATTTGTTATTGCATATATAATCCCTGAAGTCTGCAAACATCTGTCTTTGGCTCTGTTGTCTCTGTTAAACGCATTGCAGAATTTCTTGCATTGGTCTGTGTTCGTGCAGCTTTCACGTGGGTATTCGATCTTGTAGGTGCTTGAATTTAAACGCCCGGCTACCTTTCCTCCTGATTTCCTTTGCTACATGTCCTGCACATATGCAGGCAGTTAGCACACACATGCATTGTGAACACGCAGGGCACGCTGAAGACATTACACCAGCCCACAGGGAGGATTGGGTCCTCCTTACTATACCTCTTTCCAAATGTTTTTGATATTTGACCGTTGTTCAAAGAAGCACAGATTGTCTTTATATTATTTATGAACCTGTTCAGTGTTATTGTCAGCTTCATTTCAGAGTTTTAGGTTTCAAGAAAAATACGGTGGGGTCCAAAAGTCTGAGACCGCTAGTGAAAATTCTTCTGTTTAGCATCATTTTTGTTTTTGTATTTTAATATTTTTAAAATGTAAAATGACATCACCAAAAAGATTGAATTGAATTTCCTATTTATTTATTTTCCTTATTATTTATTTATTTATTTATTTATTTTTAATTTAATTTTTTGGTTTTTTATGATATTAGACTTTATTTTCACATCTATCACCAAACAGGTGCATGGAATCTAAACATAGTTAATATTACTAATTAAGTTTTTTTATTATTATTATTATTATTATTTTAAGAGAAAATACTATAAACAACCCTTAAAGAGCAGTTTAGACTGCATGAAACCCTTTTCATCCATAAATCGCACATATAAGAGCGGCTCATGTTTCCCCACCGCACATGCACTCTCCGCTTGGCACTTTGAAGGAACTCACTGCTGCCATATTGCAGGTGGTAGCTGTTTATAATATCTTCCACTAGATGGGGATATCGCTCAACCTGTGCCTCATAGCCCGCAGCATATATCATCAGTGATAGAGTAATTGCAGCAATGTTGTAGGAGTGAGTGGGTACACCGCCACAGCTGCTTGCTATTGTTCAGTTCAGTTGTCTGCACTTAAGGGATCCTCAAATCAAAGCCATGAGCTGAAGGTAAACTCATGCTTATGTAATGGGAGTGGTGCAGTCATGCGTTTTGATTTTAATGGAGGTACATATGCTGTTATATGATTACATAATTCGCACACTGAAACAATTTGTTCACTCTGAACTTCAAAGGGCTCCTAAAAAGGTAATGGTTCATAATTTCCGAGATCTATTTGAAAGTGTTATTTCCAACTGAATCTAGGAATAAATACACTTCTTTATTCACATAATGGAGAATCAACAAATGGCAGACGATTTGAATGACTTTTACTGTAGGTTTCAAAAAACAACTCACACCCGCCCTGATCACCTCTCCACACAACCATTCACACCTCCAGCAACCCCCCTCTCCCCCACACCTGCAATC
>JAFVLL020043597.1:0-30402 GCA_021397915.2 Tor tambroides
TTTAAATTTGACATTTAAATAACGTTAGATTTTTTTCTATTTATTTGACCCCCCCCCCCCCCTCGAAATGATGACGTCACTTCATCACTCACCCATAAACCACCTGTCATGAGACCATAACTCATAACTTAACTGGTTTGACCAAAACATAAGCATTTGTGAGATGTTTGGCTGTTATTTCAGTACTATGGTACAGTGATGATAACAGATGGTAATACCATGGTGCTTTATCATGCTACTAAATGATTAATGTTACACCAAGTTTCAAAGATCACCACAGTACTATCTTGGTGTTTGTAGTATAATAATTTAAGGGTTATTGTTACAGGTATTATTGTTACTTTACAAAACAGAAGGTCTGAAGCACAGACTCATGACAATCAAGCATGTTATTATAATTATGATTCAGTTTTAAGACTCACTGAGGTGTTCCCGTTAAATAACTTCATGGCCACAATGTAAAGCAAAGTCTGCTCTAACCCTAATCCCTAAGTCAATATTATGTTCTCATATCTATTATTATGCATTACTATTTAGTGTTTCAGAAGAATAAATTAGGATAACATACTATGCAAGGATCCGAAGGTGAACATGGAGCTCATGGAGGAACAAAAAAGATGCTCTTCATGCATGCACACCTCTAAGAAGAGAATGGATTGAATTTGGCCTGCTCAAAAGAAAGCTAAAGAGCTACATGCAAAATATGTCAGATGTCTCAGCAGATAATAGATGAATATTTAAACCAGAACAGGTCATGCTAGTAGACTCCCTGGATGGGTGTCATTAACATTTCTGCACTGATCTACAGTCATTGCAGCAGTTATGCAGTAATTGTTCAACAGTTTTATGAGGTTGGACATTGGAAAGTTGAGTGCTGTGGTAGCTGTTCTATTTTATTTTGTGCAACTTGGTAGTCATTGCCAAATGGAATTGCTGACTTGCAAAGTAAGAACTGGGAACGTCCCTTTGATCCCATGTTTTTAACCATACCAGTGTGATGCTTATTTGTTCTTTTCAGTGTAACTTGTGAAATGGACCAGGTGGGGTTATTGCATAATACCTTGCTGGTGAGAGCTGCATTAACATTCACCTGATGTTTTTTTTTTTTCTGTTCTGCATGCACATTTGTCTCCTGAATTGTAAACTGAGACAAAAGCAAAAGATTGGATTTGAAAGTACCATGTAAATTCCATGGATTTCATCGTACATCAAAAGTGAAGAACAAATCTTGATTTATTAAGGCAGAAACTGACACAAAAGTGCTCTTATGCATACACCAACTGATACCAGTAATTAAAATAATTCAGCATCAATTAAGAAAATGCAATGCCCTGTTAAATTCATACTTCCTTGGACCATAAAATCGATTTTATTGGCCGATAGTCATTGGTTGGTTGCATTGGTGGACAGATTCTATTTGGTACCTGATTAGCAGTGCTGGGTAATAACTGATTACATGTAATCTGGATTAAGTAATCAGATTCCAAAAATTAATTACTTGTAATTAGATTATATAACATTTTGGTATCACTTTACTTAAAGATATAATATAAAGATATAAAGGGTATAATGCATTATAATTGTTCATAATATGCGTTGTACTACGTTACATCTTGTCATAAATAATTATAACCAAATTTAAAATACATAGTGTAAAAATGAATTGATAAGTGTTATAATGTATTAACTGTGGTTACAGTTATTCATTAGATTGTACCATGCGTTATAATGTGCATTACAAGGCATAATTAATGCATTAAAACTACTTTTATACATAAAGTCTTTAAGTAAAGTGTTACCAAAGTTTTATTGTTTTCTCAACATTTCAAAATTGTATCAGCTACTGATGAACACATTCATTTTTATTTGAATTATCATTTAGTGAGATTTCAAGGTAATAAGTTAAGTAACACGTTTGCATGTTCATGGTTCTCTGATTTTGGTTAATGGTCACATGACATGCAGGTAAACAAATAAAATATTTACTTTGAGTGTTGTTATTTTAAAATGATTTATTTAATTGTACATTTTTATGGTTGAATTAATTATTAGCTTTTCATTAAATTTACAAACCCCCTGCAGTTCCTTCACAAACCCCAGTTTGGGAATCCTTGACATAATATAACATTTAATCAACTTCATGTTGTTCATAACAACAAATGGTATGTATTTGCTTTGTGTTTGTATTTTATATCAGTGTGGTACTGATATAATTTATCATATTTATGATATAATTTATTTAATTTATCATATTAATGTGATAAATGAGTTCAAATGTAATCTAAAAGTAATCAAAAAAGTGGTATGATCATATTACCTAAAATGTGTGATGTAATGGATTACATTACTAACTGCAATTTTTGTCATGTAATTTGGAATCAATAACGGTCAATTTGTAAGTAATCTACCCAGCATTGCTGATTAAAAATCTGGTAATATTGATTGTTAATATAGTTATCCAAATTCTGTTTGTCCCAACAAGCAAAATGTATTAATGAATGTCTGTTATGTCACACATCAATTTAATCTTTCAAATTAAACCTTTACATTGTGATATATGTACAGTACATGTATGATTAGCAAGCTATGCATTTAGTTATCCAGTATGTTTTTAAAGAAGGCATGAAATGAAATTGAACAATTTTCAAAATGCATGTTGTTGATCTTAAATCATTTATCCATATGTTTAATGTTTATTTTTTTATTTGGACTTTTTATGTAAAATATCATAATTTCAGTGAAAAGACAGACTTCTCCAATCATTTTGTTCACTTAAACCCCACTTCTTTCTTGTAATCGCCTGCAAGCTCACATTCACATCTGCCTCCATCCAATCAACAACTGATGCAAAGAACCAAGTCCCCACCCTACATTTTTTTTAATAATCTATTTCGCTCAGGTGTATGTCACAGAACAAAACAAAAGATCTGTTGCTACCCACTTTTGTGTGTGAGTTGCCTAACTAGTTTAGACCTTGCTGGACAGACACTGAGTGGAATATGTCATGCATCTTAGAATAGAGAAAGGAAAATATGAAACATGTCAGTCACATACTTCTGCATTCAACACAGGACCAGTTGAAACCATATGGTGACGTGACTCAGACAAAATGTGAGTAGTGTGGGTAAAAAAGGACACTAAAAAAAAAAAAGTGAATGCCAGGCTGGTAGTGGAGTTTTACAGACCGTATTAATGGCCATGATACTGGCTAAAGTGAGTTAAGAATATATTACACCATGATATTATTATGTACACTCAAGACAAACCAGCTTACTTGTGTGGAAAAAATATTATTATTATTATTATTATTAAGTTCCATGCTATTACCCATCTGGTACTTGACTTCTGCCACAGTGCTTTTTTGTAAATGGAAAAAGAGACGTGACATGAAATTATACATTAAATTATATGTTTCTTTTCTAGAGAGCTAAATTAAAGGGTTAGTTCGCCCAAAATGAAAATTCTGTCATCATTTACTCACCCTTAAGTTGTTTTGAACCATATCATTTTCTTTTTAACATGGAATGCAAAAGGAGAAATTTAGTAGAATGTCTGAGCTGCTCCCTTTCATACAGTCAAAGCAGATGGGGACCAGGGGCTGTCAAGCTACAAAAGGTCAAAAAAGCCGCTGAAATGCATTATAAATTAGTCCATGCAACTTGTGTGCTGTATTCCAAGTCTTCTGAAGCTGAGTGATAACTTTTTGTGAGGAACAACAAATCTTGCTGGCAGCCGTAGTCACCATTCACTGTTATTGTGTGGAACCAAGCAGCTTGGACAAATCCTGTATCTGTGTTTTGAGGAAGAAATTAAGTTCTGTGTCTTTTAAAAGATGTGATGGTAAGTAAATTATGATTGAATTATCATTTTTTGGAGGGGGGTGAACTATCTGTATATGTGCGCTGCTAAACCAATAAGGAAATGCAAACTAAAGGGTGTTCCCTCAGTACTGCATAAACTTCCACATTAGCTTACTTGGCTTAAGCTGATCCCTGTGTTTCAATGAAAATTGTCAAAAACAGGTCATGCATTTTTTTTTAAATCAGGCCAGTAGATCCCTAACCACTAGATGGCACTCATGGTACAGGGTAAAGAATATGAGTACAGTGGCTCAACACTATACTTGGACGCTTACACAACACTTACCTTTGTTTAGATGATGATGATAACAACAATAATAATAATAATTATTATTATTGTTGTTGTTGCTGTTGATAATAATAATAATAATTATTATTATTATTATCAACAGCAACAACAATAATTATTATTACTCAACACTATACTTGGACACTTACACAACACTTACATTTGTTTTTAGATAATAATAATAATAATAATGTTATCAACAACCATAATAATAGTAATATTAATAATAATTATCAACAACAACAACAACAATTATTACTCAACACTACTCAACACTATTACTCAACAATATAATTGGACATTTACACAACACTTACATTTGTTTTAGAAAATGATAAGAATAATAATAAAAAATAATAAACAATTTTTAATTTTAATTAATGTTTTGTTTGAAAAGTGTGCCTGTCTTTTGTGGTTTTATTTTTTATGCAATGACATGCATTTTAAAAGTTAAAAATTGAATACATTTTTGAGCCATGTGAATATACCTGATCATTAGTAGAATACCTTAGAGTTAATGTTATTATTCTGGGGCCATTCATATAGTTGATGATTTTGTTCTTAGCTACATTCCACCTCAAAGCCAGATAAAAAGGTCTGTGATGCCGCTCTACTATACTCCGGCTGCTCTCCCAGCTGTGTAATGCAGTCGTGTGCAGGGGTGACGTCCGAGGGGATTCACTGCGTTTATTGTCTTTGTATTGAGATGATGACAGGGTTGTGGTTTTTGATTGGCACTCTCACCTTTTAGTGTCCAGCCACTGTCTCCCCTAAAGCCAATTAGGTTCAGATCTGACTATGATCGGTTGTTAGCACTCGCTGAGGTCGCTGTCCGATTTTAATTGGCATAATGCTCGGCGCTTATTAGCATGCTCAGCTCTCCCGCGGGAGGCAGGGGTTGATATGTTCTGTTTCAGAAGGTCAGCTGCCAGCGGAGCCAAAGTGTTTGAGCTTGACAGGGTAAAATAAAGGAATTTACACTTTAGTGAGGGCGATCTCTTTTGAAAAAATACTGAGAATGACTGTACCTACTTGCTTATTAGTGGCAGTGGAAAACCTGTGATTTATCATCAGCATTTAAATGACACTTCTTGGTGGTTCATATTTTAGAAGCAAACACAATTTATATTTACAGTACAAACAGTATTTTCATGCAGTATTTCCAATCATGAGTAGTAGTGTCATTAAAAGTAGGTTCAAATAACCAGTGCTGCATTTATTTGATGAAAAATACAGAGGAAAAGATGAGTAATATTGTGAAATACTATTACAGTTTAAAACAGCTGTTTTATATTTAAATATATTTTAAAATGTAATTTATTCCTGTGAATTTTCAGCTGCCATTACTCCAGACTTAAGTGTCACATGATCCATCAGAAATCATTCTAATATGTTGGTTTTGTGCTCAAGAAACATTTCTTCTTATTATCAGTGTTAAAACAGATGTGCTGCTGCTTAATATTTATGTGGAAACCATGATACATTTTTTCAGTATTTTTTTGATGAACACAAAATTCAAAAGAACAACTTTAATTTGGAATAGAACTTTTTGTGAAAGTGAAAGTTTTGTCACTTTCACATTGTGAAAATTTTTACTGTCACTTTTGATCAATTTAATGCATCCTTTCTGAAAAAAAGTATACATAAATAAACACCTTTTAGTACTGAATGCTATTCAGCATTCAGTTGCTTTTTATACCAATGCTGGTTTATGCAATGTTTTTGACAGGTTTTTATGTATTTTAGGTTGATCAATCTGTCTGCTTGACAATCCAATTTTACAGCAATAAAAATGAAGTGAGATAAGCAGACTGAGAACTTTATCTTATTAGATAAACAGATGTGGAGAAAATTGTCCTTTGGGGATATTCTGCAGTTAAAAAATAATAATAATAAATTGCAATATGCTATTGCAATATTTACAATGTTTAAAATCACAGTACTATCATATCATGGCTATTATGTATCATAATAATAACAGCATATTATGGGGCCTCTGGTGATTCCCATTTCTAGTATTTAGAGAATAAATGTGGTTAGTTTTCTTGTTAATAGGTCATGTTTTACATTGAGCTTATGGCAAAAGTTTTGAAAGCATTTGAAAGCAGTCACAATTTTGATCTGATTTAAGGAATGAGTACAGAAACAGTTAAACCAGCAAATGTTCTGTTAATTTGGTATTCCACCCTAATTTTGACCCATTTCTGTGGATAAAGCGGTTGGTCTTGGCATTTTGATGCTTATACCAGACACACTGTCTCAAGTGATGGTTTGTGACTCATGCAGGGTATTATGAGTCAGAGGTGGGACAATTTTGACTTTAATCTTTTATGCTCCAACTGCGTTTGAATTCTCAATGATTTTTATATTCAGTCACCTTCGTTAATGCCATTCGGCCTTGTGATGCACCAGCATGAAACCAGCTTATTTATTACTGTTTATAAATGGAAGAGCTTATTCTCTTCTGGTGGTTTATTCAGCCCAGGTGTCTACACTCAGGGCTGATTGGAGAGGATGCTTTTCAGGTTTTATACGGCAGTCAAAATGAATCAGTTGTTACTTCTGTGGAACACAGGCTTGATTAACACTCTGCAGAACCTCCGCAAACACTGAATCAATCATGGAAGTTAATGGCAGAAGCAAAGAGCTGCCATTTAAAACTGGCCTACTTTGTCCAAAGTTAATAAATTAAATCAGCGAATGAATAAAAAACCTTTATAGCTATTTCACAGCACATCAAGTCCCTATACTCTTACACTTTCATCTTTTAAACTAAAATCGCTCTGACATGTCTTTATTGTTCTCTTTGCTATATTCTGTTTTGTAGGTCAAAGAATACTTCACAGTCAAACACCCAACTAGTTGAATAGAGATCTATCTATCTATCTATCTATCTATCTATCTATCTATCTATATATCTATCTATCTATCTATCTATATATCTATCTATCTATCAAAAGTATTAAATTTAATTAAGGACCCAAAAGTATTACATTTAAATTTTTATTGCTTTATCACTTCTGGTTAGGACACGATATATCAGTAACTAGACTGTCAGCAGCATCCTACAAGCCTCTCTTAGCAGTTGCGTTGCTTCTGAACGTCTCTCAGTTCATCACCTTTGAGGCAGTGCTGCTACAGCCATCAAAGTGCAGCTTTCACTCAATTTCAAGACAATTATTTCTGAACTTCAAATCGCTTGCTGTGAGCAGTGTTCCCATTTTTATGCATAATAACCTGCAGGTTTTGAGGACTATGATAGTTTTCGTGGAATAAAGAGTTAGAGTTCCACTATTTATTTATTGAATATCTGTCAGTTTCTCTATTGAAGAGCTGTGCTTTGCATGTACACTACCTTTCAAAAGTTTGGGGTCGGTAAGGTTTATGAAAATGTTTTGAGCATAACCACAAGTCTCTTATGCCCATCAGCACTGCATTTATTCAATCAAAAATACAGTAATTGTGAAATATTACAGTTTAAAGTAACTGTCTTTGTCTCAGTGTATTAAAAAGTCAGTTGTTCCTGAAAGCTGAATTTTCAGCAGCCATTACTTCAGTCTTCAATGTCACATGGTCCCTACAGAAATCATTCTAATAGGCTTAATATTTTTTGGTGGAATCCGTGACACATTTGTTTCAGGGTTCTTTGGTAAGTAGAAAGTTTATAAGTTTATAATAGAAATTTTTGTAACAATGTAAAAGTTTTGTCACTTTTAAACAATTTAATGCTGAATAAAAGTATTCATTCCTTTCAAAAAATCTTACTTTTGAAACTTTTGAACAATACTATCTCTAAGAAATCTAAGTGGTGTTTGGAGAACATGACCCTAAACCAGCTCAATTATACAGTGTTTCCTTAGGCCATCTATTCATTCTAACAACCCACTGACTAGTCAAAGTTGAAAATGTGTAGTTTTGGATTCACCATCCTCTTATGAAACATGCTAATACATTTCTGTTTACTGCTAGAGACAGAGAAAAACATTTCTAACTTGGGCTCTGACCTGATCCCTCATATTCAGCTTCTTTGTACATTCTTTTTTCTTGTTTACTCATCTGAAGACACAGACCAGGGGAATAAATGCTTTTTACAAGAAAGAATATGAAAGGAGGGGAAAATGCTTTCTTCAGAATGGCTTTTTGTTGTCTCAAGGCACTGGTTTAAAGTTTAGGGATTAAGACCTCATTTTAGATAGCATTAAAAGGTAGATTGTCCTCACATTTATAGCCATATAAACTCTGCTGAGTCTTCTCCTTTTCAGCACCTTTTCTGAACGGCTGCCCTTAATGTTCACATGACAAAAAGAAATTAACTAGTCTTGAGTGTTTTGTCCAGCTACTAGCAAAATGTCCTACATGCTTGACTTTTGAATGCCAGTCGCCCTCCTCTGCCTTTTTTAATTAGACTGATGCCGTGAATGTTGCCTTGAGCTGGGAGTTATGATTAGTTATAGCCTGCTTGCGAGAGCAGAACATGACTGATGGATGGTCATTGTGGTTCCAGGCGCTTCAGTTTAGCAGCGTCAGTCAGCTAATGAAGCCAGAATCGAGTGCGTGTAAGGTGGACCTCACGTTCCTTCTCTGATTTATGTCTGAAGCATTCATTCGATGTTAGCCATCTTTAATTGATAAACCTGAGTTACCCTTCAACTTAATCTGAAACTTGCATAATTAAGAATCAAATGAATCTAAATGGTTTTCCTCAAAGCTTCATGTTGATGGTTTTGACTCTTGCCGTGCAGATCCAGATTTTCAGGTTGTCCGCTAAATGCAAATACCAAAACTTTGCTCTTGTGATCCTTTTCCATGACTACTCAAATATTATCACAGGCTTTCTAAACCGGGCTTTTTTGCATACTCTATTTTCTGCCCCATTAATTCTGTCCAGATTGGCATCTACCCAACACAGCACCTACGGTTCCCCAGAAATGATACGCCATCAGTTTCAATTTCAGTCAGCATGGGAGGCTATTCAACATTTGAGGTCATTCAGGGCAGCTAATCATCTTGAGGAAATGGCAGGTTATGCATATTCATGGTGCCGTGACCCGCTAGTAAGTTCATCCTTAGGTGCCATGCTTTTATTCATGGGGTTTCCATTAGTAATTCTTAGTTTTACAGTGTCCATGTAATACATATTGGCCCGGTTTCACAGACAGGGCTTAGACTAAGCCAGGATTAGGCCATAGTTCAGTTAGGACATTTAAGTAATTTTTATAAACGTGCTTAGGAAAAAACATTACTGGTGTGCATCTTGAGACAAAACAAAGGCACTGATATATCTTAAGATCAGTCATTGCAGGTTTCTTTCAGTTGAAACAGCTCAGACTTACATTTTAGTCTAGGACTAGGGCTTAAGCCTTGTCTGTGAAACCGAGGGTATATGTCTTACTGTAATTAATTAAGGTTACATCAGTGTGTGTGTTTGTGTATATAACATTAAATAACAAATACTTTCTTTATATGCCCATGTTATTCAATACATTTCTTTATGTATGTGCTCTAAATGTTCTTCAAATGCAAATTCCCATTCGTAGGCACCAATACCTATTCATACACAGCAATGTTTATATATTATTTACACTTTTTGATATGCGCATATTATTTTAAATATATTATATTTTAATATATTTAAAATGATATTACATTATATTATATTATATAATTTTTAATATATAATTATATACAAATATATATAATACACACACACGTTTATGTATATAAATATACATACACTACACACACATTTTATTATATATATATATATATATATATATAGATTGTAATGTATATATGCATGAAGACTTTTTAGTGATGACTAAAAGATATTGTTGAATCAGAATTTAAAATTGACTCACTGTAAATGGATTGATTTACTGAAATTAACTGAACTTACCCGCTCTAACCAAGAACTGGAACACATTTTTGCAATTCTTGCCTATATTTAAGAAATGTCATGTGTATTGAAACTCCTTGCTAGCCCCTCTGGAAAGCCTTTTTTGCACTACATTTTTTTTTTTTTTTTCAAATTCTTGTGAAAAACATTAACTCTAGGCTTGTCCACAAATGTGTCATTGCTGTTATTGTTTAATGTATGCAGGCTAGCTGTAAATTTAACGTTAAATGTGGTGGTTGCTGCTTGTTGACCTCACTCTCTGTGTATCTGGAGTGTATCTGGAGATGCTCCTTCCTGAAAGTAGTGAAACTGGTGCTTTAGTCAAAAGCTTGGTAAATAGCCAAACTAAAATTTGTAAAGACCAGCTGCATTAGATCTGTCCTGCATCTCCTCTGGGTGGTCAGCAGAGGTCTCCCTGATGCTGATTCAGGACTTCATTGTCCAGTGTTATATATACATAGGGTCTGACCTTTTCCTTGCATTATTTAAATCTACATTTTAATTTGCAGTTCTGCATTTTTAGATTGTAAGAATGTGATTTGTTCTTCTGCAGTTCTGTTTGGGTGCAGGAACACTCAGAGTCTCATAACACGATGTGAGCCTGTTGTTGTGTTTATGTTGATGCTTTACTTATTTGCTGCTTATGCATGTGGTGTGAATCACACCTTACAATTTTTATAGAGAGTAGGACTCTGAGGTAGGACTTCTTTAGAACTTTCCAATGTCAGCTAGTTTGCTTTACATCCGTAAATCATAAATATTTTAAATTCAGAGTCAGACTACAACATTCTTCTGTGCTGTACCACATCCTGATGTGACCGCTGAAGTAAACTCCATGCACCTTTTAGTAATTACACACCTTACAGGTTTCTAGAACATTCCACAGGAGGTCTCCAAGTGGACCTTTGCTCTCTGTATGAAACAAGGCTGCATATCTGTATATGATTAAATATAATGAGAGGAGGGGTTTCGTAAGTATAGTTTTCCATCAGGTTAAATTATGGGGACAGGTCCACCTGCAGTGTCCATACTGATTAGCACCATGAAAACCCTACTTCACAAACCAGGGGCTAATGAATCAAACCAGGACAGCCATGCTAAGCTCACTATCTGTTCCTTTTCATATGGCTTTGTAGCCTCAAAACCAGCTGGCAAAAGCATCATGAAGCCCTAAGATATGGAGAAATTTGTCTATATTTAGCACAAATAAGGCCAGGAAGTTGTTACAAAGTTTGTTGATAAGAAAGCTAGAAAGTGTATTTATTATTATATTATATTATATTATATTATATTATTTAAAATATTTTATAATATTAAAAGTTTTATAATATTAAACAATTTTTATTTAAAAATTATATTAAAAATTTAAATTTGAAAATGGAAGTAGCTTTGGACAAAAACATCTGCCAAATGCATAAATGGAAATTAATATATAACTGGGGAAAAAAAACAAAAAAAACATATATGTATTGTTGTATTTATATACCGAATTAAATACTGGACATCAGATATCACATCATTTCACAGCACCCCAAAGGAATCATAATAGACGTCTCCATATTTACCTGGTGTTCTGTGGGATGTTCAACGATGTTCAACAGCTTTACCTCCGGTGTCCGTCCTGACTCAGTCAAGTACGGGCCTCTTGAGACTCGCAATTAGAATTTTATTCAGGTTCTGATAACTTGTTATTATGTAAATAATTACTCAGAGACTGTGATTAAAATTGAACGAATCACCAACAATCTGGTTTCGTTTTATTAAAACAATAACTCATAAGCAAAATACAAAAATACAAAAATAACAGCGATAAGTCTTCACCACGGGATGACGGCCCCGAATGGGGGTCACAGCATACATTTATAACCTCTCATTCGTCCCCGTCAACCTTATCACAATAATCTTTCTGTTACTTTCCCCCTCGGCCCCCCTTTCTCCTATACCTGTGTTCACGCCAGATGTACAGCTTCTAGGGCAAAGAGCTCTAGCGGTGGGGGCAAAAGTTCAAAGGAAAGTGTCAACATCTTTAAATGTCAAGCCTGCCTATAGCTATCTAAAACATAGGATAAAACTGTAACACCATACAGATCATATATACGTATGGCTTAACCGCGGGTTCACACCTAACAGGTGTTACGAGCTGCTAGGGTTAGAAATTCCATTCTGCATATGTCTATGCAAAATGCATCTCCTAACACCAAGCCGCTTGTTTTTGCAAAGCAAACACTTCTAAGAATATAACAAGGAAAAACTTTAACACACTTCTAAGAATATAACAAGGAAAACCTTTAACACACTTCTAAGAATCAAAGAAACCTTTAACACAAGTAATACACGTGCTCTTTGAGTATATGGCACACATGTTTAACATAATACTTGACCTTTGTATTTTTATAGCTCTGGAGGCTGAAGCTCCATCACCTCTAACCCATTTTCTAACATTTGCAATTCATTTGAAAAATCACACAGTTTAATCATTTCTCTCATTAATTTCATTATCTTTTTACTCATCATTTCTTGTTTCCTCATTAACTTGAGGATTGCTCTCATCTGGCAGAGAACCTGCTGGTCTTGTGGTTCTGTTCTTGTTCCATCTGCGTCGTTCCTTCTTTTCTTGCTTCTTGATTTCTTTGTCTTGGCGTCGCTGAGCCCCCTGTACTAAAAGATCATTCAAATCAAATGCGATGTTGCTCAGATGTCTCGGTTTGGCCTTTGCAGAGGATTGATCAGGGAATGTCATATTAAATAAGCCACGGAACACTTCAGTATGTATGTATGTGTTTGTGTGTGTGTGTGTGTATATATGTGTATATATATATATATATATATATATACACACATATACGTATTCATGTTATACGCTGAATTTTTTTTTTTTTAATTTACTCTATAACAACCTCCTCCAAGTGTGTTAATTTTGGAGCGAAGTCTGAAGATTTACCATCTGTGAATTATTTATCAATGTCTAGATGTGGTGCTGATAATTTTTTGATAAATTTTGTTGATTCTGCGTCTGGTTTGCGGCTGCCAGTGCGAACTGGATGCCTGTTGAATTTTCATGAGTCGCCTCTTGAGCCAAGGCTGAGTCGCCTCGCTCTCTACAATTATGCAGATCTGAGCACCTTAGGGACTCCTGCGGTATGCAGAGAGCTTTTGCCATTTCGCCGCCAACCCTTTAAAAAAGCGACTCTCTCCCCGGCGTGCATGCTCCAAAAATCGTGTGTTATCCATGAGCAATCCCAAACGTGCCTGGGGGGAATTCCCAGAAGTCCTGCCCCCGGGAGGATCGAGCAGAGGGAGAGGATAAGGGATGGGAAAGATGAGAGGAGTAAATCCTTGTTACATGTCTGCTAATAAAGAATTACCACCTTTTTATTGTTGCAGAGCCTTCATCTGTCAAAAAACGACGGCCCTTGCAAAGCCGAGCAGAGAATTGCTTTTGAAAATTGCTTTTCCCTGCAGCGGGCCTCTGGAGAGAATACAGTGAAAGAAGCCAAGCAAATGACAATGTACTGCGTTTTAGTAGCCATCTTGGATTCCCGAGGGCAAAGAGTGCATTCAAAGACCATTTCCTACATCATCCAGTTCAAATCATGAGTATTCTAAGCAACTGGGGAGGGGTGAGTGAAGAAGATCTGTTTATAAATGTGGCCGTAGAGCCATATTTAGACTGGCTGCTTCAGTGTGCTGTCGTAGAGAAGCGCAGCGAATCTTGAACACGAAGATGCGTAACGCCGTATTGCGTCCATGTGGCCGGCACAACAACTCCAGAACCAATTAGGCTGTGAGAAAAGGCCTTAGCGTGCCCATTAGTGTTCGCAGTCAAATCTGGGGTGACTGCCAGGAGCAACGATCGTAAATTCGCTTCCTTTTCGTGGACGTCTGGAGACCAGATCTTCTCGGTTATCTTTGATTGGCAGTGTGAAGATTAGTTGGTTTGTTTGAGAGCACTTGTGGTTATTATTTGAATTGGTACTGTGTTTTCTTGTTTCGTCCACACAGGTTGGTTGAATTATTTGACATAAACAGGCAAACGACAAGTGAAGGGAAGTGTATGTGTAGGCCTTCTTGCTCTATAGTAATTGCCTGTTGTCTCTTGGGTGCGCTGTCTGGAGAACTGCCAGAAATTCCCACTTTATTTGCTGACAGTTGTGTAGGACGGCAGCGATGGAGAGAGTTCTGAATACCATCATTAGTCCCCGGTTGGAGAAACAAGCTCTTCGTGCTGGGAAAAGGGACAAAATGCACACAGAGGAAAGGAGTACGGCAGGGTAGAGAGAGAGAGAGAGTGAGTCAAAGGATGGAGGTGGAAAAGAAAGACAAACCAGGAAATGGGAAAAGAATGGGTTTGTGAAAAGGATGTAGGTACGTTTAGCATGATGTTGGTTCCTGTCACTGCTGTCAAACTCTTGAGAAGATCATCTTATCATCACTCTACAACACTGACATGCAGCATTCAGTCTAAATTATGAATGTTAGCAACATACTGAATCATTCACCGTAGTGGGTGAACACATGCTAGATAAGTAATTAGAGATGGCAACTTTAGAAATGCCTTAATTGTTTTGTCATTAATGTTTTATTGGATTGCTAGCTCCAGTGCACATGCGATTGGGAGGGGGTGTTTAAACCGTTCTGCCATGAGTCTTAAAATTTAGCTTCTTGTCGATGACACTGTTAAATATTACAAGGGGTCAGCCAAGAAAAATTCAGTAAGGATGCATTAAATTGGTCAAAAGTATACTGTACAATAAAGTTACTATAATGTTACTGAAATATATTCATCCATTTCAAATAAAACTTTCTGTTCATCAAGGAATCAGGAAAAAAAATCTAAGTTTACTCCATAAGGATTTTTAACAGTGATAATGAATTTTTTTTGGAGCAGCAAATCAGCATATTAAAGCGAATTCTGTAGGATCATGTGACACTGAAGACTGGAGCTGAAAATTCAGCTTTGCCTTCACAGGAATACATTACAATTTAAATATATTAAAATTATTGCTGTCAATGAATTAATAAAATTAACTAATTCATCACACATTTTATTTCAGAAACGAATCGCAATTAATGTCACCTAACGGTAACAACATAAAGACAGTATATATTTAATATTTGTTTAATGGCATCTTTTTTTATGACTGAAGGCGAGTATCACTGATACCAATACTACTGATGTCTCTAGTAAATTGTTCTTTTTTCCCTAATGTTAAACCATTGACTATACTAACCCTACAGTATAATTGAGAGCTATCAGTTTGAACATTTATTAGACTTTAAAAAATAACAACATCTAATTTAAGTGAACTTAAAACAATCAGCATATAAACCCATTATTATAAAGGTCATATTTACCTGTGCCCTCAAGCAAGTAGGAAATATACAGAAATTGAATAAAGTTATCAAACACAAAATTCAAAATTCATTATAGATGAATGCTTAAAGCTACAAAAGTTATTGATTTCCTCTTTTTTTCTTTTGTTCTTTGATTAACAGACATCACAGCAGCTGAGTTATTAGGTTATTTGGGTGCTATTACTTTAAGAGCTGCTGCTGCTGAACGTGAAGCGGATCTGACACTCATGCTCGTAGTTTCATTTATGCTTTAATATGAAATGATACAGGCTTCAGCCACCGTATTTGTGTGTGCAATTGAAGAGCATGCGCTACAAGCACAGTATAACAGTTGACAGGACAGGAAAATTAGTTTATAATGACATATGGCCTGACAACATCTCATCTGACGGCAGTTCATTGTTGTTCTACTTACAGTAAGTTCCCTCTTCACCTGTACCGTTTCCGCGCTCGTTTGACTGATGCTGAAGCGAAGTGGAGTGCTTGTCTGAAAACACACGTTTGATGTGGTCGTAAAGCCATTATGCATCTAAATAAATACAATTCTTGTAAAGAAAAAAGAGACAGAAGCAGCAGTTGTGAGTGGGGTGGCCAACCCTAGCCCCGCCCCTGCGTTAACTGCATTAAATATTTTTAACGCCATTAAAAACTGGAAAAATTAATCGCTTGTGTTAACGCACTAATTTTGAGAGCACTAATTAAAATAAAAACAGTTACTTTAAATTGTAGCCTAATAATATTCCACAATATTGCGGTTTTCACTGTATTTTTGGTGAACATTGTTGAGAGTTCTTTCAAAAACGTTAAAAAAAACCTTACTGATACCAAATTTTCGAACTGTGTATAATTGAATTTGGGTCCTTGCATCAGTATTATGAATGTAAATATTATTTGTATTACTTTGCAGGTACAGTATTAAGCACAATCTGATGTAATCTCTCTCTCTTTGTGTTTCAGACTCAAGCAGATCAGTGTCGGTATGTAGTGGGCAGCATACTGTGTGAAAATGAAGAGAAACCTGATGAAGAGCTAAAGCGTCTGTACGAGAAATTCGGCTACAAGGTCATCTCCTTCCCAGAGGTCACCTGTGCCGTAACTTCCTCATTTCCAAACAGATGCACTCTGTCCCCCGTCTGCGGCGCTTATAGAGTCTATCCTGAACTACAACAGTATATAAAGGTAACAGTCATGCTTATTTTTACATTTGACTCATAATTACCAACAAAGAACTATTGCAGGAATGTTTTATTTTTATGTTGTATTCTGTTTATGCTTATTTTCGATTCTTTTACCCTTTTTTAAAACATAACTTATAATTTACAGTAAATCGCAATCCCAGTGTTTGATGTGTTGCAGACTGTTATTGAGCTGCAGGGTTTATCAATGTAAATCATTTTCAAACCATTCTCACAGCATTCTCACACCTTACATCACTAGTGGTCAATATCCAGCAGATCTAATGGAGGACAGGATGTGGAATGTATAGTGAGGAACATGTGTGTAAATGGGGAGGAAACGGCCTTAACAACTTCTGAATGGACAGATAACTGGATAGAGAGATGGTAAAGAGACTGTTAATGAGGTCAGTTTGTGTGAGCTTGCTGGTTGGCATCTAGCAGCAGGAGTTCAGTACAGTTCAGTGCCGTGAGATAATGTGATGGATAATGCGCTGCTTACCGTGTGTGAACCATAATGACCCATGAAACTTGAGGTGTTATTTGTATAGGTGTCACTTTTCTAGTGCTAATGCTGTTCTTGAGCTCTTTTCCTAATAAGTAACCACCTAGTGTACACTAGCAGCTAGCTATCAATGCCTTGGCAGCCACCTCTAACACCTTTGCATTGCGGTGGCTGTGCACATTGGGTAAACAACATGGAATGCATAACCAAAATTGGCATCCTTGTGGCTCGCAATATTGGCGTGACAATCTGTCCTAGTTGCCACGCTGGCGCATGGGCCGTCTCATACAGTTACAAAGCAGCCTGTACCAGATGCTCACTTATTTCCCTAGATGAAGATGAATTTTGTCTACTTACTATTCTTGAATACAAGGAATTTCTGTAGTTTATGCACCAGCATGGCTCCATACTGTGATTAAAATGAATATAATAAAGTAACATAAAGTTTGTGACAATAATTTAAATGTAGTTGTGTTTTAAATGCATATGTGTTTTCGTCAGATATTATCTTGTGCACAGTGCGAGTTTATATTGTTTGATTTGCGAATAAGTGGCTCTCTTTAACCAGATCTCTTTAATATGGAAGTCCGTTTCCTGCCACTGAATAAAAAAATAGAAAAGGTAATTGCGACTTTTTATCTCAGAATTCTGACTTTTTTTCTCAGAACTGCGTGATGCAAACTCGCTATTCTGACTTTTTTCTCAGATTTGTGAGAAACTCGCAATTGAGAATGATAAAGTCAGAATTGTGAGATATGAACTCGCAGTTCTGACTTTTTTTTTCTCAGAATTGCGTGATATAAACTTGGTTGCGAGAAAAAAAGTCAGAATTGTGTGATATAAACTCAGAATTGTGAGAAAAAAGTCAGAATTGCGCAATTGTTTTTGTTTCTCACAACTGCAAGTTTATATCTTGCAATTCTGACTTTATAACTCACAATTGTGAGTTTATATCATACAATTCTGAGAAATCAGAATTGCAAGTTGAAATGAATTTAAATATTAGTTTTGTTGTAATTTAATGGTATTCTAAAAACATTTAAATAGTTTACAGAAATGTTTATTTAAAAAAAATTATTAAAATTATTTATTATATATATTTCTATACTTTACTATGATATAATAATATTATAAAATATGTAATTAATATAAATTGTATTATTGAGGTGGTCTCATAAATCAATTAAAAAAAAAAGTATTGACTGTAACACAATTCAACCACAAGTCTCTGTCCATTTTCTTGAAAATAGCTAGAACTATGATGTAAGAACAGTGAAAGCAACAGATTTGACTTGTTGACCTGGTACTTCCATTTTTTGTCCTTCCTTCCTTTCTCTCTTCAACTCTCACACACACACACACGTTTCCTAACTTGGCTTGTCTGACAGCTTATTAAGAGTAGCGCAATAGTTACATGAGCAGAGCAGTGTAGGAGTCAGCAAAAGACGTATGTTGCATTATGGGATTGTGTGTGTGAGTTTGTTATGTGATGTATATGGAGTGGCAGAGTGTACAAAGATGGGACTGAGCAGATGAATAATGGAGAGACATTCACAAATGCACGTGCGTGTAGGCAGGGACATGTCTTTACAATGATTTATTGAATAGGGTCTGGCAGAAGTTCAGACTGGCACTTTTTTATTATAAAACTGAAGTAAGACTTCCTGCAAAGACCTCTGTGCACACACCACTACCACACAGCGCATGCGCCACACTTCAGCGACAACCTAGATAGGACATGTAAGTCACCAGGGATGTGTGCATCTGAAGTGTTTGCTTGTTTGTAAAACATTTGTAATATGCTTGAGCAGATCAATTCCCAACATACTACAGTTTTTAATTAGCCTACTTAGCCTATCTAACAGACTTATTTTTTTGTTGTCATATTTTTGCCAACAGTATGTTTTAATTAAAATTGTTAACAGTTAAGTTATCATCAGGATGTGTCTCTTTTTTGTTAGTAATTTTGAATGTACCTACATGCATTTTATACGCTTGAATATACCTACGTGAGAGCTTATAAATTTTTTTTATTATTTTTTTAGCAACTGATTCAGCTTTTATTGATTCATACATATAAATGAACTAAACTAGAGGTCTGCATGGCATGGATTTGTCAGTCTTGCTACCATAAGGTTCTGTCCCGTTCCTGCAAAAATATAATTTTGTCCCGCTCCCACTAGCAACTTTTACATTTTGTCCCTCTTTTTCCTGTAAAAGACAGCAGAAAAGGTCTAAGGGGATTTTTCATTCTTGGTCTGATAGATTCTGTTTCATTCCGGTGTCATAGACTCACACAGTGTTATTATTCTTATCAAAACTAAAACTATGAAATAAATAATTGTTATTTAAAATAAACATTGCCTGAAATATGATAAAATATAATATTTTATTTATGCTGGTTGCCAACATTTCTCATTTTTATTTAGTTTTAAAGGGGTGGTTGATTGCGATTTCACTTTTTTAACGTTAGTTAGTGTGTAATGTTGCTGTTTGAGCATAAACAATATCTGCAAAGTTACGAAGCTGAAAGTTCAATGCAAACGGAGATATCGTCTTTTAAAATTCTGGCAGTTTAATGCCTACAAAAACGACAGGTAAGGGACTACAACGAGTTACTTCCCGGGTCAGATACGTCACGGACCCAGATAAACCCCGCCCCCCGGGAACATGCAGCAAAGGGGCGAGGCCATGCTACGCTGCTTTAGAGAAGAGGAAGAGAAAACTAGGGGTGCACGTAAAAATCTAAATATATGAATCGCGATTCTGTCTTCTATTGATTCTAATGGATTCACAAGTTTCAAAATCATTAAAGCAGCGGTTCTTAATACTGCATCTCTCTCTCTCTCTCTCTCATTCAGATCGTCAGATCAGCTCCAACAAACTGTTCCAATTATACACTTATTTTCACATAGCTATGAGAAGCGTTATACATGGACGCGCATGCGGTTGCTGTGCTGTATTAAAGCTTAAATCAGGATAAATCCGTATATTAAAAGCTATCAGAAGCAGTAGGACTTACAAATAACAGCGTATCTAAAAGTATGAACCAAAAAAAAACATACCATTAAAAGCCGTGCTTGCACAGCTTCTGCGCGATCCTCTTCACTAATATCCTCTGCGTCTCATTCGGGCTCAAATTGATAAGCAATATAGATGACGCCATTGTTTACAATACAACCGCAGCGCGTTCAGACGCACAGTAGAGGCGGTTTAGCCAATCACAACACACTGGACCAGCTAACCAATCAGAGCCCACACTTTTTGTGAGGGAGGGGCTTCATAAATCCAGGAAATAATCTGGGTGTTTAACAGAGAAGGGACAGAGAGGTGTGGAATAGAGGTAAATTATGTGAAAAATAATGCGTTTTTCAAAAAACTAAGCATGAACATATGTTTGACTGCACCCCATAAACACAATCAAGCCTAGAAAAAAAGCAGTCAACCACCCCTTTAAGTTGAAGTACTAAAATAACTAAAAGCAAATAAAATAAAACTAGTAAATAGATCATTATATTTTGGGGAGTCCAACAAGTCATTGCACAAGGTCCTGCATCAGCATCTTCAGCAATCAAATCTTGTCCTGCGCTCGCACTTACGCATCAGAAGTTTTGTAACTAAGTTTTAATCAGAGATGACCAAATTAAAATCTTTGTAATATTTGCAATGTTGCTTAATTTTTTTTTTTATCTCAAAGTAATTATGAGTATCCAATGTATCACCCAGCCAGTGCTTGTGTCTAGTTCCTATAAATGTCCTGTGGAGTGGACATGTGTTGGGAATAGCTTCTGTTGGTTCTCTGCCCAGCGTGGCAGTTGGTGCGGGGAGGTGCGGTCTGTTGTGGCGTGGGTCAAACACTGAACTGCCCCTCTGCCAACCCTAGATATCCCTTTTTATCTTCTCCATTGACAAACCCTTTCTATTTATTCCTCTCCCACACACCTCTCAATCTTTATATTGGTCCCTCAGTCCTCTTTTATATATCGCTCTTGGTGGAGGAGATAAATCACTCGTCCACCCGCTATCGACAGAAGACACGGACACATTCTTCTCAATCTGCTGAGAGGCTGAGCCTTCGCTGAAGATGATAAACACACACACACAAACACACGGACCATCTGTTAGACAGTGAGAGGGCAGAATCTCCTGCACCCACACAGGAGTTCACTTCTAAGAAACACAGCGTACACAGAGTATGTGGGCAGTCCCATTACACCGTAACAGTGATTTCAAGCTGTGCGTGTGTGCGAGTGCGTGCCGACCCGTGAGCAAGCCGTGTGGATCCAGCAGACGGCTGGCTGTCAGAGGATCGACTAAGCCCATTAAAAGAGGTGATTTTTAAGAAGTAAGGATAAAGGAAGGGCGAGATGAACTACATTAGAGGGATTTGCCTGAGCCCCTGCAGTTCTCTAACAATGCACCCCTGTCTCAGTGCGAGAGTTTTGTTTAAACTCGAAACACAAAGTTTTAATCCAATTACCAGCATCTCACTGATCCGCTTTAAGAAATTATGTACATAGTGGCCAAACTGATTAAAGTTTGCTGCCTGATGATTTAAATGTTTGTTGCACTTTTTATAGCCCTTGGTTTCAAAAACATGTTAAGCTCTAGCAAGCAACCGTATCTGATATGAATGCTTTAGTACAAGTATGTTATTTGAACTGTAAAGTTGTCTACATCATCTGTTTAGCTGTAGATCTACTGTTTTAAGTGGATAAACTACTAGTTATGCATTATAGATGTAATGGCCTAGTGTTTTTCTCCATTCGTTTTCTTCATAGGAATTTTGAAAAATTACTTTAAACCAAAAAAACAAGCACTGAGTGCATCACAACTCTTTAAGTTTGGATTTGAGGCCAAAGGGATAAAAATAAGTTTTTTTTTAAATGAGAGAAGGATTCACTATAAAACTATAGACCATGTCATTGATTGTAAAACTTAAATACATTATTTTGGTGAATCTTTATTCAGGATTATGAGTAGTGAGGTTGTTCCTGAGGATATTTTGCTAAACTGTTTGGTCTGTCCTGAAAAGTTTATACCTAAACATTAAAAATCTACCTCTCTATAGATAAAAAGAAGTACATTTTTCTTCCAAAACCTGTGTTTTGTTACTTTTTTGTTCCAAGTAACTAGTCTTTTGTGGATAGTTATGTCAAGTCACTCTCTGGTATGTGAAAAAGCTATGCACCATTAACTTCTATTATAAGTGCATTACTGTAAATGCATTTGTGTGTGTGTGTGTGTGTGTTTTCAGACTTTCTCAGAGCACATTCCTATACATATATATGCCATTTTCTTTTTACTTTGTAGATTATTTAACATCTTTACCATTTGCTGTTTACTGATGTTTCATCAAGATTTTCAGGACATATGATGTATTCTGCATGTGTAAAAGCCTTTTCGGAACCATCATTACATTCTATTAATTGCAAGCAAATCTATCTCAAGTTGACTCCACCCATCTTGGCAGTTACCTGAACAACATACTGATTCTGTTTCCCTCTAGTCCAATCAGCTCATGAATAATGCAGCTCTGTCCCTCCCTATCCTCTTTAATGTTATTATTTGTTAAATTAAACATGCAAAATTGGTTGTGGTAGTACACGGCATCCATATTTCATGAGCTTTCCACTGTGTGGGCTGGAAAAGAACCGCAGTGAATCTGAGGGGCAAAAAATGAATCTAATAAAAAGATGAATGGAATCAAGAATATGGTAATAAGTGAGACTACTTCAAAAGCTTGTACAAAGTTAGATTTTTTTAAAGTTCATATATATATATATATATATACACACACACACACACACACACACACGTTTACTTAGCTATCCAAATGGGGACATTCCATAGGCGTAATGGTTTTTATACTGTACAAACCATATTTTCTATTGCCCTACACCAACCCTACACCTAACCCTACCCCTTACAGGAAACTTTCTGCATTTTTACAATTTCAAAAAAACTTTGTTTAGTTTATTTTTAAACCCGTTTTACAAATGAGGACGTCCCCAAAGGGAGGTTTTTGGAGATTTTGTCAGGTTTACCTCACTTTTGGGTACAAATTTGTCCCCAAAATATGGTTAAATAGGTACACACACACACACACACACACACACACACACACACACACACACACACACTATATACTGTACACACACAGTCCTTTTTCAAAATTCAACCACCAGTTGTTAATTATTATGTTGCTCACAAAATCTTCTTCTAATTAGACAATATCTTATTGTAATTTTCTGTTAGCAGGGTTTGACCTCCTGCTAGTAATTTCATGTTATGATTGTATTAACTGGAGCTTGTTCTAACACACAGTCAGACTCAGCTACAGAGGAAGAGAGACAACATAGAGGAAGAAGGAGAGATAGAAGCTGACCACAGGCTCCCCTTTTTATGCTGTATGTGCCCCTCTAGAGGGAGTGTGTGTGGGTGGGCTGGCAGACAGGCTGTTTGATCCTCACAGGTAGCCCTACATCTTTAATGAGACCCTATCAACCCTCCCCCATCTCACTTTCTTTACCTTCCCCTGGCCTTTCTTTCTTTCGGCCTATTAACATCTGTTTTGGGCATCTAAAACTAAATCTAAAAATTTGGAAGCATGTACCCCAAATGTTTGGGGTCAGGAAGATTATTTAATATTTAATATTTAATATTATTTAATAGTCTCACCAATTGCTCACCAATTCTGCATTTATTTAATTAAAACAGTACAGTAAAAGCAGTAATATTGCAAAATGTTTCTACGTATTTCAATATATTTCAACATTTTTCTATTTCTGTGATGGCAAAGCTGAGCTTTATAGCCATTACTCCAGTCTTCAGTGTCACATGGTCCTTCAGAAATTATTCTAATATGTTGATTTGGTGGCTCAAGAAACATTTCTTTTTATTATCAGTGTTGAAAATAGTTGTGCTGCTTAATATTTTTGTGAAAACTGTGATACAAGTCACAATTCTTTGATGAAATAATAGAACATAGAGTCATAGAACGGCATAGAACAGCACTTATGTGAAATAGAAATAATTTGTAGCATTATACGTCTTTACTACGTCTGCTACTTTTGATCAATTTAATGGATCCTTTCTGAATAAAAGTATTAATAATAAATATATAATAATAAGTACTGTTATTGTTATTTAATTATTAATAAATATAATCTGTATTTATATTTATACAGATTATACACACATACATACAGCTGGAAACAGCTGTACAGTGGCAAATATAATCAATGATTTTGTAATTTGAGTATAACCATGAGAGTATCAGTTTGCATAATGTTAAAATTTAGAACAAAATTTGAAAATGTCCTGATATGGTCAAAACCATAATTAACAGCAGCATTTAAATAATATTTTCACAGGGAAATGGAGGTTTAAATGGCAATCTGCCGGCAAACTAACCACTTGCAATTCGATGGATGTTAATAGTAGGTGCCTCTCTCTTTCTCTTTCTCTCAGTAAAGCTAAATATATTGTTTCTGTAACAGACTCCAGTGGCTTTAAATTGCCCAGCATTCAGCAAAAATGAACCGTACTATTTGTGCAGCCTATTAGACTATTCTTGTCTTTGTTTGTGAGTAGAGGACTGATACAGGAGAGAAAGAGAGTTCTCGCTTGAGCGGTTCAGTCAAGCAGACAGTCATTGACTTAATCAGTGAAGTAGCCAATCAGTCAGTGTGTTTGTGTTTGTGTGTGCATATTCATTCTGGTGAGGGCGTAGCCGTATGCCAGATATAGCTGCTTCATAATTGATATGGGCTTCCTGGAGCATTGTTCAGTGTGTGCTGTCGCTGACTATATGTGTACGTTATCATGGATAACTGAGGCATGAGCCAGTAGCAAAGACATGTCCATCACAGCAGTGAACCATGGTGGGCTTTGTAGTGAATGCTTAAGATCCAGTCTTGGGATATTTCATGGATTCACTTTCTTCTTAAGGTTAAAGAAAGTTCAACAGAAAATCCCTTCAGGCAAGAGTGATTTTCAGGACAGATAAATAGAAAATTGATCTAAATATAGTGTAGTTTGGGGCTCAGTATGGATTTGTTTCCAAAGCTATCCAAAAAATGCATATTAGTATTCATTAAAGGTTGTTAGATTGCATTAAAAAGCATATGTTTGATATTTCATTAACCCATAAAGCAATGGATATATGGCATGGTACTAAATGATTACTATATTCATATACCATGGTATTTACCTCATATTTCACAAGTAAGTACATCAGCTGATGAAGTTGTTAGTCCACATGTCTATCCTCTAATTCAGAGGTTCTCAGTCTTCAATAAGTTGTTCAGATGGGGCTGAAACAAGTCTACTGAAACCTCAGAGTTGTGTATTATTAAATGATTCTGGTTTAAAACATTAAACGGTTATTAAAATCTGTCAGGAAATGGCTTACCCATATAAAAAGGACTTTTAAAGTTTGTAGCATTTAACATTTTTAAATTGCCGACATAATAGACTGAACAGAAATAGAGATCAAGCAAGCAGAGAAAATGTCACAGCAGCTAGTTCACAAATAATGGAGCATTAAGGAATAGTTCACCCAAAAATGGAAATATGCTGAGAATGTACTCACTCTCAGGCCATCCAAGATGTAGATGAGTTTGTTTCTTCATCTGAACATCTGAATTTGAGAAATTTACCATTACATCACTTGCTCATTAACGGATCTTATGCAGTGAATGGGTACCATCAAAATGAAAGTTCAAACAGCTGATAAAAACATCATAGTAATCCACAAGTAATCCATGACTGTAGTAATCCAGTACATTTTTGGGTAAATTTGATTTTTGGGTGAACTGCTCCTATAAAGCAGCATATATTTTGAAGACAATAATTTAATTGTGAGTTTAAGCGATCCATGTTACACTGCAGTACTTGAGACAGCTTTATAGATCTGTATAGCTGTATAGAGATTTGTGTTAAGCCAGTTTCCCATTTTCTTCCTTCTGCATTAAGGTGATAAGTTGGCAGTGATGGAAGTGAGACCCAGAGGGAGTATGGTTGAGGGGTCAGACCAACACCCTTACACATTAACAGTGCATGAATCAGTCTCACCTCAAAGTCCATGCACACACACACATTTACACAACATAAGATTTTTGTATATATGTTTGCTTATTGGTGTTTAATATGTTTTCCTTGAATTATTTATTGGTATGGGTTATAGTTCAAGAGTGTCTGCTTGATAATTATTCTAGACAGTGTTTTCTTTAATTTCCCCAATGAACAAGAGAAAATATTACCTAGACATATCACAATCAATATTTTTTTTCTTAAATGTGTGTTTACAGAGCTGTTTTCCCTTAGCATGAATTTTTAAAAACTTGTTTTTCCCTGCATGTTGGCTGTATGATCAGGTTATTATACCACTCTCATGTGTTCATTTATAAAGCACTTTGGTATTACCATGTTTTTTTAGACATGCAGCCTTTGTAGTATGAGGTTTTTTATTATTATTATTATTATTGTATATGTTTTAAAGTAAACGTTTAAATATCACACTCATTACTGTTCAAAAGTTTGGGGTCAGTATAGTTTTTGTTTTAAAAGAAATTAATAATTTCGTTCAAAAAGGATACTTTAAATTGATCAGACATTTCTCATGTTACACATGATTTCTAATTTAAATAAATGCTGTTCTTTTGAACTTTCTATTCATTAAAGAATCCCGAAAAAATATGTATCAAGGTTTCCACAAAAATATTAAGCAGCGTGTTTCTTGAGCCCAAAATCTTAGCATGATCTTAGAATGATTTCTGAAGTATCATGTGACACTGAAGACTGAATTAATATATTCTAATATATTAAAATAGAAAACAGTTATTTTTATTGTAATAATATTTCAAAATATTACTATTTTACTGTATTTTTGGTCAAATAAATACAGCTTTGGTGAGCATAAGAGACTGAAAAGTGAAAAGTACTAAAAAATATTATTGACCAAACTATTGTACAGTAGTGTTTATGTATAGTTTATTAGTATATTATGGGTTATATTTTTGTATTATGTTTATGATTTTTCTGCTGTGTGTCACTCCTATCCTTTCATCGGTGTAGGACTGTATAATGATGCTGTCAGTTTCACCTTGGAGAAATTTATCTCATGGTATATATTAGATGTGCTTGTACTTTGTTTTTCATAGACAATGTGAGTCACAGCTGGTCTGAGAAAGATAAGCTACGTCTACCATTATGTTGCTTTCTGTTCCTTGTAACTTGACCCCAGATGCTTAGTGGGGTCCTTTTGTGTTATTTGGTTCCTGTTAGATCAGTAACCCTTAAGACTAATAATTGCCACAAAAGTCTACCCAGTCATCTATAACAGCATTGACAGGACTCAGCAATTCAAGATCATGATGCATTTTGAATGTGTTCTAATGCATGCTAAATATAACCCAACCTCTAACCTTAGGGGTCCAATTGCCAAAGCACATGAAGAGGTAGTAAAAATACAGTTTTTTTTTTGTTTTTTTTTAAGTTGACATGTGACCTTACATTTTATTTATGGTCAATGAACACCGAAATGGTTTGTTTACTAACATTCTTCATAATATCATCTTATGTGTTCCACTGAATAAATAAATCCACACAGGTTTGGAATGATATTAGGGTGAGTAATTGATGACAGAAATTTATTTTCGGGTGAACTATCGCTTTAATGGATTTACTTGGCTTACAGGTTAAATTGCAGAATATTTTAGGGTGAAAATTTATTTTTTCCTCTGTTAATCCTCCATTATGGTTTAATATGCGGAGACAAGTGTAAATAAGCCAATCACAGGTTGATTTTTCCAAAAATTGTGCACTAAGACCAGCCAACACAACAGCATGTCTTTAACCAATGGCATTAGTTTGGGGTGTGGCTGTTTGTTTGTTCAACCAATCGCAGATGAGTGACTAATGCAGTTTAATTTGATGATGTTAGTTGAGCAGAAATCAAACACTTCCTCTTTTAAGCAAGACATTTTGTGAGGCTGGTTCACTTCTGTTGGGTTTGAGCACAAATGTGCTTGTAGTGATTGTCAGAATATTTTAGTTCAAAAACTGTAGTGTAGTGCTTTGTAATCAGATAAAACATGGTATAATGTAAAGAAATAGGTTTGTTAGTCCAAGATCCCACAGAATATGACTGATTCAAACTGACCTTTGCTGTATTGAAAAATTGTGCTTTTTTTAAAATGTTGCCTGTAACGCCCATTTAATATCCTTAATAAGCCTTCACACAGCTCTGTCTATCATCAGAGATATTTAAAGAGGCAAAAATCACATCCCACTTTTCTTAACCACAGTCATTAAAGTCCAAAACACAATGCTGGTCTCCCAGCACTGTGAGGAAGCGGTTATTCTCATCGAGAGAGAGATGTGCTGGATGTTGGCGACCAGGCTGCTGGTATTTCCAGCTGTAATTGTACTCTATGGGCGGTACATCGTAGGGCACTGGTCCAGCAGAGACGATCGTAGGTATGCAGAGAGACGGCCGGAAATCATAGGGTTCTTAGCTTGTAATTAAACAATTCATTTTGGCTGTGTGCTTTTCACCTAAATTAGACACTTTACAATGAAAGAGCTGTTTTAATGTGTAATAGTTTTAAAAGTGCTTTATAAGCTTATGTAAGTGTTGTATCTCCTCCAGCTCTGATAATGTTGAGCATGAATTATATGTAATGTAATTATATATATCAAATAATTTGAAGCCACACGTCGGAAAAAGATATTTTCCTGTATGCATAATAGCACTGGTTATTGTTTTCTCATAAAGCATGTATATGATACATTTTAAAAGTTCAGATTTATCAGATACTGTTTCTAAGTGATTCAATCATTATCGTCCAGTTCTTGAAAATAATTGATTGATTGATTTTTCTCAGTTATTTTATATTTTCTTTCATTTTAATTTCCCAAAAATCCTGCTTTGAATCAAAACTGTATCCATTGAAAAGACTGTCTGTAGATTTTGTAAAGGGTACATGAATCAGTTCTGTTAACTGATAAAGCGGACATGATCTCAAATGGCTAAATATCTAAATATAGATAGCTATAGATAAATATAGATAGAGCTATCCAATGTCTATCACTAATTCAAATCCAAAGCCCCTCTCCTTATTATTATATCTCAAACAAGCTGCTTTTTCAGCCAAGTTCCTGACTTGTTTACTTGGAATCAAGCATCAGCAGGGGGCAGAGGTGGGCATCTCTCTCTGGTTTTATGAGTTCATGTGTGCTTCCAGGCAATATATATGAAATCACCACACTCCCACATATTGGAGACCTACGTATACCTGTGTGCGTGTTTATTTGTGTGTGTGCTGTATGTTTGTTGAAAGCACTGATTGTATGATGTTGATTAAAAAGACCGGCGATTTCCCCTCCCATCCTGTGGCTTTCCATCAGATGCTTTTGTTCTCCTCTTTTATGCTGGCGGAGAGAAGAGGCGGACTTTCATGTTTAGACTTTCATTGCTGTGCATGTGAAGGACTGTGTGTGTTTCTTCCTGCATCTGGCTTGGTTTTTAAGTGTGTGTGGCTCATCTGCTGGTACGTGTTACATAAAATGTGAGTGGTTTTTTGAGCATTGGTTTTCTTGAGAGCTTCTGCCTTTTCGTGGGACTTGAAACCGACAATGTAAGTTGTGGTTTCACCGAGCCACTTGATTAAATTATGAAGACCAATTGATTATGCTCTTGCAGCAGTTTCTGTCACTCAGGTGAACATGCCAGGCCCTAATTTGATCTCTTTGTAGCTAATGTAATCTGTGTTACAGCTATCACCGGTGATTGGGATTAATAGAAGCGATAGAGTGGGGAGAATATCGTGAGATTGCGTCTGTCTGAGCTATGTTCATTAGAGAAAAAGCAGAGGCTTCTGTTACCTGACACCTTAAGCATCTCGAGGCCTCAGGAAGTATTCATCTCTCAGTATTTGCCAGTGTTTGTCTTTCCTGTGTGAAAGCTGGTGGACCGAACCTGCAATTACTGTCTCTGCAATTGCCTGTTTGCCTTTGTCAGTTTGTCTGCTGTCTGAAATCAGACAGGAAATGAACTCCTGCTCTTCACAAACAATGCCAATCTTTATTTAAAGGTGATGTGTGTCAAACTGTCAGAGTTAAACTACTTTCTTTTATCCCAGCATCATTTTTAGAAACCACTTCAACTAAACATTACTTTGTTTTTTAGCATCCTAACCAGGCCAACACAGCAACTTTAGTTTGACCAGTAATGTGAGTTTGGGGTCGGGATTATCTGTTTGTTTGACCAGTGGCAGGCTGTGGGAGTGATTTTTTTTTTTTTTTTTTTTTTTTAT
>JAFVLL020043598.1:0-56465 GCA_021397915.2 Tor tambroides
TATGTATGTGTATAATTTTATATATTTTTTATTTTTGCTGTATGCGAGAACAGCTATATATTTCAGAATTTTATTTTTAAAAAGTAGAGGTCAGCGTTTATTTTGAGGCATTGCCTCAATTTCCTGTGGCATGATTCTATTAATAGCGCTTTTACATACACGTTTAGCTGCAGACCTTCCGAAAATAGTGCCATCAGAACAGGGAACGCTTTGTGGCTAAGCGTAACGGAAAAGCGTCAGGAATCCACACAGCTGTCTTCTCTCTCTCTGTTTCTGCCCTGCTCACGCTGAACAGGTAAGCTCTTTCTGCGCGTCCCGTCGGAGGAAGCGGGGTTAATTTATGGGAAACACGCAGACTGACGTGCTCCTGAAATAACTCTTTTTACAGGAACACTAGAGAGTGTGTTTGGAGCTGTTAGTGGTCTCACACTTACAGATGTGTGCAGGAAACTCACATGCATTTTACTAGCTCAGCTTTCTCACAGCAAACATATGGACTTACAATGGCTTGTCTTTCCTCCTTCATAACTTCGTCTGTGTTCATACTTCGGTCATTCTTGTTGTGAGCCTTTTGAACTGTAGCTTATATGTGTATTGTAATTTTAGGAAGCATTTCTGTTGATGTAACAAGTTTTAGAAACAAGGATGCATTAAATTGATCCAAAGTGACAGTAAAGACATTTATAATGTTACTGTTTCAAATAAATGCTGCCATTTTGAACTTTCTATTCATCAAAGAATCCTGAAAAATAAAATATGTCATGGTTTCCACAAACCTATTGGGCTATTTCAGCATTGATAATAATCAGAAATGTTTCTTGAGCAGCAAATCAGCATATTAGAATGAGTTCTGAAGGATCATGTGACACTGAAGTCTGAAAATTAAGCTTTGCATCTCAGGAATAAATTAAATTTCAACGTATTCATATAGAAAACAGTTATTTTAAACTGCCCCCCCCACAATATTACTTTTTCTACCATAGTTTTGATCTAATAAATGCAGCCTTAATAAGCATAAGAGACTTCTTTAAAAAATATTACAAAACCTTAATAACCCCAAACATTTGAAATATTTGGTTGACCATTATTAGATTTATTAGTATAAATTGATTATTTACAGGATAAAAGTGAACAGGCTGGAAATAAAGAAAAGGAACTGGCTTTTGTTAGTTAAAACAATATTTACAAGAAAACATGATTAATTTGGGGGGGGAAAATATATATATATATATATATATATATATATATATATATATATATATATATATAAATAAAATGTAAACAAAATTAAATCCATTTTGTAACTTAAAAAAAGTTAACTGAAATAAAACATATAACACTGAAAATGACAAACACAAAATTACTAAAACTTTAGCTAAAATTTAAATAAAACAAGGGAAAATATAAAAATAAAAACCTATTTAAAAAAAAAAAAAATCTATAAAAATATGTTATACTAAAATGTCACTGTATTTATTTATTTATTTATTTTTTTTGGGGGCATGAAGATGTACTGCATAGTAAGTAGGAATGACCCAACTGTATGACTCTTTCATAACGTCGTCATTAGTTAATCAGAAACATACGTCACGGACGGAAAACAAAAAAAAAGCTGCAGATGGAAAACAAAACGTGTGCTTTTCAGGAGCTAAAAGTCATGGAAAATGAGAAACACTGGCCACATACAAGCCGCTCTCTTAAAATAGCACCTGTGTTTGTGCCGCGCCGTTCAGCAAGCGGACAGAACTGAGAATTTGTAGTGGGTTGAAACGCAGCGGCTGTGTTACTAGATCTTTCCATCTAATCATTTGCTTGTGCTTTCTCTCTTTCATAAACAGACCCGTTTGCTGAGTCAGACCCATTCGGTAGCGACTCTTTTGGAGGGAAAGGTGGTTTCGCTGATTTCTCTCAAATGTCAAAGGTATGTTCAAAAGAGAATGCTACAGTAGTTCGTCCAGATGAATGCAAGCTCAACATGCATTTGGGAAACTGAAATTACGATTATTCAAATTTGTTAAAGGAATGGCAAATTGTGAAACAAATTTGAAACAAAACAAATTGTGTTACTTACATTTTCTGTACTTACAAACTCTTAAAGTCTTAAAAAGGTCTTAAAACTCTTAAATTTACATTCATAGAACCGGCAAAAACCTTTATCTAAGTTTTCCCAGCTATGGCTTTTGATAACCCCGAAAATGTAAAAGGCAGTATATACTTTGCAATATTCAGTAAGCAGTTCAGTTTTTGTGTGATGCTTGATTAGTGTAGATGCAGTGTTGTGATATGTGTTTGTTCTCAGAGCTCGAGTTCAGAGCCTCGGAGCCGAAAGCCAACGTACCCGCTGCCTCCTCCAAAAAAACCCGGACCGCAGAGACCAACGCCGCCTCCTTATGGTAAGAAAAGCCCTGTCAACATTAAAGAGTGCTTGTGAATTACTGATTTAATTATCACACTCATCTGATAAGCATGAGAGTGTGTGCGTGTGACTTTTAATTATATAAAAATGCATTATGATGTTTGTCTTGTTTCATGCGGTGAAGAAGACTGAAATGAAATGTTTATCCGGTGTCGTAATATTATTATCATAATATTAAGTGCTTTTTGTGTGCAACATTCTGATGACTATAACTGAATGGACCTTTATCACAGCGGAATTGATTACCGAACATGTTCCTGCATAATATTTTAGAAGGACCTTAATTCATTCCATTCATCTCATCCGTGTTATGTCAAGAAATCGTGAAAACTGAGGCAGTGTGTCGTTGTTTAGAATAAAAGCAGCCAGCTGCAGTAAAACCGGCGAAAGAGAGGATTCTCCCATTAGTTTTGACTGCGTTGCGACGGGACCGGAAGTGGCGATACACTGCTTCACTTACTGGATATAGGAAGTGCGATAAAGGTGCATTTAAGAACTATAAAGGCTGGAGCAAAATCTTGATTTTAAATGACATCTTTAAAATGAATTTTGGAATTTTATGATGTATGCATTTACATTGTTATTTAGCAGACACTTTTATCCAAAGCGACTTACAAAAGAGGACAAAATAAGTAATCAAACCCAACAAAAGAGAAACAACATGCAAGTGCTATGACAAGTATCGGTTAGCCTAACGCAGTACACATAGCAAGTTTTTTTTTTTTTTTTTTTTTTAAAGAAAGCAGGTAGATAGAATATAGAAAAAAGAAACCTAGTGGGTTTTTTTTTTTTTAAGAAAAAAAGTAGATAGAATAGAAAAAAGAAACCTAGTGTTAGTTTTTAAAGAAAAAGTAGCAGTTAGAGAATAAATATGCAGTTGATAGAGGGTCAGGGGTGTGTGTGTGTGTGTGTTTTTATTTTTTATTTTTAGATAAAATAAAGATAAAATAGAATTAGAATAGAGAGTGCTAGAGTTAGAGGGTCAAATAAAGATGGAAGAGATGTGTTTTTAGCCGTTTCTTGAAGATGGCTAAGGATTCAGCTGCTGGGATTGAGTTGGGCAGGTCATTCCACCAGGAGGGAACAGTGAATGTAAAAGTCTGTGAAAGTGATTTTGTGCCTCTTTGGGATGGCACAATAATGCGTCATTTACTTGCAGAACGCAAGCTTCTGGAGGGGACATAGGTCTGAATTACTGAATGTAGTAATTCAATTAGTAATTACTGAATTTTAATTACTGAAATTGCATGCTTGATTTATTATTATTTCTAGACATATTTCAGAAATGGGAGTTTTAAGACTAGGTATATTTAGCCAGCTATAACCAGGCCCAGACTAATCCCTGAGTCTGTAAAGCGTTTCTATTACTTATTTCCTACAAAACTGTATTATTTGAGCCATAAAATTGTATAAATCATCCTTTTAGTGTTGCGAATACTCATTGGATGAGCGTATTTCAATTTGCTGCCACTGCATTTGTATTTGTTTAATTTTGAAGTATATATATATATATATATATATATATATATATATATATATATATATATATATATATATATATATATAATTTTTTTTTCTTCCCATTTTAGTTTGTTTTAACTTTAGTTAAATTTTAGTTTAGATTTTTGGTGTTTTAATAATTTTTCAAATAATTTTAGTACTTAAGTACTTTTTGTATTAATTATTTAGTTTGTTATTTAGTTTAGTTTAACTTGTTTATTTCAGTTAGCTGCCATTTCTAATTTCCGTTGAAGTTTTTTAAGTACATTTTTCATCTAATATTTGCATTTTATTTTATTTTACTTACTGAAATTGTTTAATAGTTTAATTGTTGTTTAAAAGTATAATAATACTTTTTACTTTTACTTTTAGTCATTTAGCAGACGCTTTTATCCAAAGCGACCTACAAATAAGAAAAAGCAACTAAAATTAAAAGTCAAAACTCGGTAAATACTATATATACACACACATTTAAGAAAATAAAGAAATTAAATAAAAATGACAAATGCATACAACATTTCAAAACTAAACATTTAAATGAAAACAAAAAAAGTAAAGCTAAAAACAATTCAAAATATTAAAACAACAAAAGGTATGAGTATAATAATGCTTCTAACATAACACTAAGCCAAACACCAAAAACAACGACATGTGTATGTACAGCCACACACATATACATATACATACATATAAAAATAAATTCAATATATATATTATTTCATTTCCATGAAGTACTAAAATAACTAAAATTAAATAAAACTAAAACTTAATAAACAACCAATACAGACCTCAACACTGAGCCAAACACACGTTTTAAAAACAACAACAACAACAACTTACTAACACATAGTAAGAAATGGTTATAAAAACTGAAACAGAAGTGAAACAAGTAGTAGGAAAGAGGAAAAATAAAAAGTGATACTTATATCCTTTGTCGGTGTCCCTGCCCGGTGGAGTCGCACGGTGGAGTCGATGGTCTTTACTCTTCGGTCTTCACACGAC
This sequence comes from Tor tambroides, assembly GCA_021397915.2. Taxonomy (NCBI): domain Eukaryota; kingdom Metazoa; phylum Chordata; class Actinopteri; order Cypriniformes; family Cyprinidae; genus Tor; species Tor tambroides. The sequence goes on from JAFVLL020043598.1 coordinate 4,919, forward strand.
GGCTGTCACGGTAAACTAAGCTTTTTCATACCCATCTAACAAAACACTACTCCAATTCAGCTGCACACACTTTCCTGTTAATCGCAACAAATTACCAAGCAAGCGCCCGACACTGACAAGGGACGCAATACAGTACGAGACCAAATGCGATTTCAGCACGTCTCCACACAGACATTATAATATCATAATATAAAAATTATATTATAGATTTCTAATTATTAGTTATAAAATATATAATGATAATAACACTGGTAAGTAATACGCATAGTTATGTCACCTTAGTGATACTTTCCAAATCTTTTTATTTCTAGTGCAGTGCCCCATTGACCTCCACTGTAAGTGCATTATTAGTTTTAATGAATTATTTTCTGTGGTAAAGCCTGATTTAGATTGAAACTGGAGTATTTTTATAAGTAACCATTGATTTTTTTTTTAATTATAAACGCCTTCAGACTTGTATCGCATTTCACAAGCCACATCAGACATTTCACCACACGCAAACAAACTCAATAAAATGACAGATCATGCAGAGTGAGTCTGATAATGGAAAGGCAAACACTTCCCCATTTTAACGATATCGAAGCGCATCAGTGCGCTGCGAGCTCATCATAGGACAGCTGTGACAGGGAAGATAAGAGTTGTCTTGGCATGAGATATTCAGCTGCTGCAGCGTCACACAGAGAGGAAGAATAGACGACTGCAGGTTTATTTGTCTGTAGTTCACCCAAAATTGAAGATTCTGTTGTTAACTCACCCTCGTGTTGTTTCGAACTGGTATGACTTGCTTTCCTCCGTGTTCATGCTGTGTTTTTCATGCAGTGAAAGCATTACAGTACTTGTCAAAAGTATGGAAACTTTTACATTTTTAAATGTTTTTAATGAATGAGTCTTCTGCTTACCAGGGCTTCATTTATTTGATCAAAAATACAGTAAAAACTGTAATATTGTGAAAACATTTTCACAGTTTAAAATAGTTGTTTTCTATGTGAATATATGTTCAAATGTCATTTATGTAAAAATGTAATGCTGTGGTCAAATCTGAATTTTCAGCATCATTACTCCAGTCTTCAGTGTCACATGATCCTTCAGAAATCATTCTAATATGCTGATTTGCTGCTCAATTAATATGGGCACTCAGTTATTAATAATGGTTTTTATTATTATCAATGTTTTTGCTGCTTAAAATTTTGTGGAAACATTTTTTCAAGATTCTGTGATGAACGGAAAGTTCAAATGAACAGCATGTGTTTGAAATGGAAATCTTTTGCAACATCCTTGCAGAATAAAAGCATTCATTTCTATGAAACACAGCAAACGTTTCAATGGTAGTACGGTATATCATGGTTTCCACATAAATACGAAGCAGCACAACTGTTTTGAACATTGCTAATAATCAGAAATGTTTCTTGAGCAGCAAATCAAGTACTGACAAGTGCTGTAGTCATACTGTACAAATTCAGGTTGCGAATGACATTAGGTTGAGTAAAAAATGTAATTTTGGGGTAGTAATAGAGTAAGTAAGGGTGTTTTCCTAGAAGAGATTGCTTTGTGTATTTGCAAGATTTGCATTCGTGAGAAAGTCTGTTTGTGTTTTCACACGTGCAAATGTGTACACAACATGACTCTGTGTGTGTGTAGTCCTTTAAACTCAGCCTTGATGACCTGTATCCACATATAGAACGCGCAAATCCGGAATCATATGATCGAAGTGTGTTCTCAGCCTGTGTTTTGGTCGACACTGTGAATCATTGTTTCCTGCGGCGTTATCAGCGGTGTAGAGGTTACCCTGCCTCTACCATGACTAGCTGCGTGGTGGGTGGGTCAGACCTCTGTGACCATTTACACATTTAGCTGATGCTTTTATCCAAACAAGAGGAATTAAAGTAATTCATCCTACAAGTTCTGAGATTGTTCAGATGGTGAAAATATAGAGATTTTTTGGGTAAAACACTTTACAATAGGGTTGCATTTGTTAACATTAGTTAACTACTTTAGTTGGCATGAACTAACAATAAAAATACTTCTTACTCTATTTCCCGTTTTCATTTAAAATTTTGTTAACACTATATATTAAACTTGTATACATACATACATGGGTCAAAGACGTAAAGATGTCCGCATAAATACATAAATAAGAATTCATTGTTTATTTAATAATAATAATAATAATAATAATAATAATATACATTATAAGTACTTAAAATTGATTAATTATAAATAATTAAAATGAAATATAGTTATTACTTATAAATAGATCTGCTATATAGTATATATCACGTAATGTAAGTGGATATACTTATAGTAATTGTTTAATTCATTATCCCCCGGTTTCACAGACAAGGCTTAAGCCTAATCCCAGACTAAAATGTAAGTCTGAGCTGTTTCAACTGAAAGAAACTTGCACCGACTGATCTTTAAATATATCAGTGCCTTTGTTTTATCTCAAGATGGACACCAGTAATGTTTTTTAGTAAGGCATGTTTATAAAAATTTCTCAAATATCCTAATTGAACTATGGCCTAATCCTGGCTTAGTCTAAACCCTGTCTGTGAAACCCGGCCTATAAATGATTAATTTGTTAATTATTAGAATTGTCTGTGTTCATACAGGCCCAAATACATACAGTACATATAAAATTTAAAGAGCTGGGTGATGTAGTTTGCATAAACAATTCATTAAGATAGATTCATTATAATTAATTAAAATAAATAGAATTAGTAATTATAAATAGATTTATATAGTATGTATTACTTTATGTGAGTACTTACAGTAATTGTATAGCTCATTATTTATTATTAGAAGTGTCTGTGTTCACATACTCATATTTTTCAGGCCCAAATACATTTTCAGATAAATATCTGAATTCAGAGACACTCGCTCTCATGAGTTTGTTTTGCACATTGAGCTCCAGTCTTTCTCATAAACACCCTGAAGTCACCTCTAACACCAGCATGTGTGTTTACGCTCTGCATTCAGCGCTTTTACGGTAGGACTCTTCCGACACGTAACCCTCACCGCGAGGTGTTTACACTACTAATTCTCTCTTGTGTTTGATGCAGGGGATTGTTTAGTGTTGTTAGCGGTGTATTTATTACTATAACAGGCACAGAAAGGGCATGGGTGGGGCACTGGTAGTTTCACTACTATCTCTGGGTTAAGAAAGAAAAAAGCCCTTCCTCTCCATGGCACATGAGGCCTGTGTAGTGGTGAGAGAGATATAGAGAAGTGAGTTCCTCTAAGGTTCGTGGTTCACACCCTTAAACTGAGCACCAGTGTTCCCACGGTTGGCTAAATATGTTTATGCCAGGTTCTCACACTCCTCTGGTGTAAATGCTGTACGTTTCTGATCTCTATGACCCTTTGTGGCTTCTCTTATGTGTTTGCACTCTGAATGATCCTGCTGAACACTTCATACAGAATATTAAGGGTGCAGATTTCACATATACATTTTACCATCATTCTTTTGTAAGCCACTTTAATTCTTCAATGCATTTCTTTTTCAGGTGAATCTCATGAAAATATGTATGGGTCAAATTTTATCCCAAAGTTTAGTTTTAATTCTTCCTAATTTTAGAAAGATTTTTGCATTGTGGCTTTTATTTATTTATTTATTTATTTATTTATTTATTTTTACTATCGACAAGTTTTTTTTTGTTTTTTTTTAATATTAAATTTTTTTGGCTATTATTCTCAATAGTGATAATCATTATTGTAATTCAGCATTTTTTAAAGCCCATTTTTATCTATCTATCTATCTATCTATATGTATTTATCTATATGTATTTATCTATCTATCTGTGTGTGTGTGTACACACACACACACACACATTAGATCATCACAGTAATTGTTTTAATAAAAAATTTAGAATCACAACAGGTATTTTGCATTTCAAAATGTATATAATACAATTTACAATTAAATGTTTTCATTTAAATTTATTTCACAATTATAATTTTACAAATAAAATAATATAAAATAAAATGAATTACAGTAATGAGTGTAAATGCATATTTCTTAATTGTCACTATCATGAGATCCTCACAGTAATACAATATTTTTTTTATTAAAGTCAACATGAAGCATTACAACAGGTATTTTACAATTCAAAATTATACAATAAAATTCACAATTAAATTGTTACATTTAAATTGATTGTACAATTAAGATTCAATTTTAATATGAAAAAATATTTCAGAGTAATGCATTTAATTGCATATATATATTTCTGCTGCTTGTTCTTGACAGGTTTTGTGAGATTCACCTCATATCGAGCTCATTTAAATCGTGTTGGTTGTTATGGTGGGTTGTGGTTGGTGTTGGTAGTTTTCAAAGGTTTGTAAATACTGCTCATAGTTTGAAGAAATGAAACTTTTTTGCAGTGGTGTTGGTGCACCACTGGTGAATATGGGCCTTTTTTACATCCTGATTGTAATCTAATAGATGTCAGCCGCTGCAGGACATCTAAAGCACTCGTTTAATCTAAGATAATTAAACGTCTGCTCCAAAAGGTAGGCAGGAACATTATAGTGACTTCTAAGATGCCTCATTTTGTCCAAATTGTAAGGCAGCATTGCATGGGTACTTTGTGGAGAAAACAATCCCAGAATGCATTGCAGTGAGCTCACTGAAAGAGAAATGTTTAATGTAAATTTACTTTTATTATTATTATTATTTTATTATTTATTTAATATTTATTTATTATTAGTAGTAGTATTTTATTAATTTAATGTTTATATAATTTATATTTATTTTAAATATACTTATGTCATGTAATAGCAAATGCAATTCATAAAAAGTTAATATAATCAATAATGTACTGTTTTACTCAATATTTGGGTTTTCGCATGTTAGAATATGGAATATAGTTTGAGCCTGATGGAGCGGCTAAATTCATGTGGACTCTTATATGATGCTTTCTTCTGTTTTCTTGATTGCTGTCACTTCTTTCTTCCACATATCAAGGGTATCCTGTGTCAATCAATTTGTGAAGGTCTTCATTCAGGTCATTGTAGAATTTGCATGAAAGCAGCTGGACTTTATTAAAGCAACTGTATTTATTATATATATTTTGCATTCATTAGTTGATCAAAATCATCTGTACTGCTGACAAATAGCCATAATATTAAACAACAATAATAAATAGTCAATCATCACTCTTATTAGTCCTTATATTTGATTAAATGTTGATAAATCGTTGTTCAAATCATGTGAGATGCACTGTTACTTTACTACGTGATCAGAGTAATAAAGTTCAGCTGCTTTTGATTGAATTCTACAGCACTTTTCATGAATTTAATGATCTTTTCCTGTACCTGTTCTGTTGGTGTTTGGGTGTCATCTTTGTTTTCTCTGACACTTTCAGGGAAGAATAGCGGTTCAGGGGTTCATAGTCAAGGGTTTGGTGCTCCAGCTGTTCGAAAGACACATACGGACAGAGGACCCGTCTCCTCGTCCTCAGCGTTACGGTCTGCGGTTAACCCGTCCTCAGCGTTTACAGATTTTAAAGCTGTAAGTCGAGTGTCATGTCGTCTGATCGTCTCCATCTAGCTAGTTTCTGCTGCCATAGTTTGTAGACGCATCCGCTTCATCCCGATATTTGCCATCGCTGCTTCCTCCGCTGCTGTTTTCCCGTTTGCACTGTCCTGCGCATGCTAATGCAAGAATCATGCAACGCTTTATACCTTGTAGGAGTAGTTAAACCGAAAATTAATATTTGCTGAATATGTCCTCACCCTCAGGCCATCCAAGATGTAGTTGAGTTTGTTTTTTTTCATCAGATTTGGAGAAATGTAGCATTGCATCAGTTGCTCACCAGTGGATCCTCTGCAGTGTATGGGTGCTGTCAGAATGAGAGTCCAAACAGCTGATAAAAACATCACAATAATCCACAAGCAATCCACTCCAGTCCATCAATTAACATCTTGAGAAGCCAAAAGCTGGATGTTTGTAAGAAACAAATCCACCATTAAGACATTTTTAACTTCAGACTGTTGCTTCCAGCTGAAATATGAGTCCTCTATCTATAATATTGTTTTCTATATTGAAAAAGTGGTCTGGTCTGAATCAGGAGAGAAATCTGCACAGATCAAGCCCTGTTTATAAGCCAAAACAGTTCTAAACAAGTATGTGGCTGGATTTTGATGTGAGAGACAACAGGAGATGGACTTTTTCACTGGAGGAAGCATTATTATGGATTGTAGACACGTATTTTAGTCGCCAGAAGTGACTGTTTAAAGTTAAAAATGCCTTAATGATGGATTTGTTTCTTACAAGCATGCAGCTGTTGGCTTCTCAGGATGTTAACTGATGGACTGGAGTGGTGTGGATTACTTGTGGATTATTGTGATGTTTTTATCAGCTGTTTGGACTCTCATTCTGACGGCACCCATTCACCTTCGGTGAGCAAGTGGTGGAATGCTACATTTCTCCAAATCTGATGGAAAAACAAACTCATCTACGTCTTGGATGGCCTGAGGGTGATCCCATTATCAGTAAATGTTCATTTTTGAGTGAACTATCCTTTTAAAATGATAGTTTATAATTTATTCACCCTCATGTTGTTCTAAACTTGTAGAAGTCAGTAGTCCATACAACTTGTGCACTATAAAGTCTTTGCTATCAAATGCCTCCAGAACACACTTTTATGGTGCTTTTTGGACTGACATGAAAACAAAACACTGATCTGTAGTTAAAGGCTTTTAAAACTGATGATGCAGCTGAACAGAAGCAACAAGAGGAAGTTCTGTAGTGGAACAAACCCTTTGTTGAAGATTGAACCACACAGCCTGTTTGTTTTCAGCCAAACCTTTGATTTCAAGCGAACAGGACTCATGAACACACGTGTTATTGTTAGACTCTGCTAATATTTATGACCCTCAGACTTTTTAAAGTTAGTTCAACAAAATGTAATATGCTTTTCAAGTTTGTGGAACAAAATAGTTTTGATTTTCGTTAAGCTGATGAGACCAATGATGCACAAATTCTGCAGAAGAAACATTTGATAATTTACATACAGTTTATATTTAGTAGTCAGTAATCTGATTAGAATCAGAAGGAGCTGTTTGATGATTTAACAAGCATCATTTATAATCATTTTCTCACATCTTCAGCTTCGTCCATAACAGGGTTGAAAATAAAAAAAAATGTTTATTTGGCTTTCCTCAATAGTTGTTTATTGTTTTAGACCAGTGGTTCTCAACCTTTTTTTCCAGCGGGCCGCACTATGGTCCAGGTGCAAGTCTCACGGGCCGCACGCGTGTCATTTACATATGTGACCCTGGACCACAAAACCAGTCATAAGGGTCAATTTCTCGAAATTGAGATTTATACATCATGTGAAAGCTGAATAAATAAGCTTTCCTTGTTAGGATCGGACAATATTTGGCCGAGATATATCTATTTGAAAATCTGGAATCTGAGGGTGCAAACAAATCAAAATATTGAGAAAATCACCTTTAAAGTTGTCCAAATGTAGTTCTTAGCAATTCATATTACTAATTAAAAATTAAGTTTTGATATATTTACAGTAGGAAATTTACAAAATATTTTCATAGAACATGATCTTTACTTAATATCCTAATGATTTTTGGCGTAAAAGAAAAATCGATAATTTTGTCCCATACAATGTATTTTTGGCTATTGCTACAAATATACCCCAGAGACTAAAGACTGGTTTTGTGCTCCAGGGTCACATATTACGTCATCAATACAAACCAACCAGATTCATAATATTATTTATAGCCTAAATATTATGATATCTAAACGATTACATTTATTGAAATAAATAAATAAATAAATAATTCTACTCACCATTAATAAAACACCTGATGCTGTCGGGAGCTGACCAATTTGGTGAAATTCTGCTCGAAAGGAGTAACAGCACGATGAAGTTGCGATTGTAAGTTGCAGTCTGTAAGACGCGCACGGAAGCGTGATTTAACACGAGAGATCGCAGAAAGTGTGCGTTCACAAATGTAGCCTGTGTTGATTCAAATATGGAAAGCATTTTCGAATTTAATAATCTGAGGTTCTCTCCAGAGATGTTTTGCCACATTTCTGTAATTAAGGATGATTGCTGCGGAAATAAGCTTTCCATTGATGTATGGATAGGACAATATTTGGCTGAGATACAACTATTTGAAAATCTGGAATCTGAGGGTGCAAAAAAATCAAAATACTGAGAAAATTGCCTTTAAAGTTGTCCAAATGAAGTTCTTAGCAATGCATATTACTAATCAAAAATTAAGTTTTGAGATATTTACAGTAGGAAATTTACAAAATATCTTCATGGAACATGATCTTTACTTACGCCGGTTTCACACCGCACGCGTAAGCGGCGCAGAAGCGGTGCGTATGCAGAGCAGGAGCAGCGCGCGCCCATTGTGCTTTCATACTGGCAGCGTTTGTCGCGCGCAGCTGAAGCGCGGCTTGTACTGCATGCAATACAGATGAGTATCGTCATTTCTGTCATATTTTCCAGCGTTCTCCTCCGAACATTGTGTGTCATGTGCTTTGATGTATGATATGGCCAGCATACTCTGTGATGCGACCGTGTCCCCCTCCCCTCTGTCCCACACACATACAGTATGTAAATAACATATATTATATATATATATAGGTAGTTTACACGATAAACTTGAGCCAAGTTAAGATGTGTATACAAAAAAATTGCCGACCCTGTCTGGAAAAATTATGTCTGACTCTTCTCACATTTTGTATGAGGAATAATTTTTGCCATAGCAGAAGACGAGTTGCATATGCAAGATTGAATTGGCTATGTTACGTAAATCTTTTGTGTATCAGTCTGTAAAATTAATAAATCAGAATCGGGGGTTCAAATTGGCCTCTGGGCTCTGGAAAATAAGGACTCACTATATTCTAATGCACTGTAGACGTGTGTTTATGTATATACTGTTGTTGTTGTTGTTGTTGTTGTTGTTTTTGTATTAAGGTGCGTATATTGTATTGTTTGTTTAGTAATATCGACGTGAATTGATGTGAGACACACGCTGTGAGATCCAAGAAAAATTTTGGAAAGAATTCCAAAAATAAAGTGTAATTGGATTGAATAATTGAATTGAAAAACTAATATTAAAGCTAACAAATGCCTCTAGTTTTATTAATTTAACAGACCTTTGAAGTTTGGGCAATAACTCGTGGAAGTGATGTGTTTTCGTGCATTTTATTTTTTTATATGGTGATTGTGAAACACGAAACACATCACTTACATGATTTTATGGTGAAATTTATTATTTTTAATGTTAATCGGGGCAGTTTTGATCAAGAAAAATGCACTGTGACTTTAATTCAGCGTAAGCGGCGCAGCAAAAATAGACTCGGCGCCGAAACGATCGCGGCTCTGCTCGTGCTATGCGCTGGCGCGCCGCCTCTGCGTGCGGTGTGAATGCCCTAATCTGTTAACATGGGCGCCGAAAAAAATACGCGCTGCTTACGCCCTGCTTACGCATGCAGTGTGAAACTGGCGTTAATATCCTAATGATTTTTGGCATAAAAGAGAAATCTATAATTTTGACCCATACAATGTATTTTTGGCTATTGCTACAAATATACCCCAGCCACTTAAGACTGGTTTTGTGCTCCAGGGTCACATATTTGTTTAGTACATTTTTAAATTAATGTAAAACCTAAAATGAATTGTAAAACTGGAAGTTATTTTTTAATTGTGTTCAGCACATAGACTGTAACATTCAGCATTTGGATTCGTGACGGGCCGCGGGTTGAGAACCACTGTTTTAGACGATACATTTGAAACATACATTTGACTTTGATACATTTAAGCTTTGAATAAGACAAAACATTTTGCTAATAAGGCACAAAAACAGATTTCATTCCAGATACATTTTCTGAAAGCAGGTCTGTTACAGGTTTCTTTTTTGATATTTGTCTTAAGGATGTCTAGATGTTTTTAGCTAGTAAAAAAATATCATTTTTAGCTCTTCACTGGTTTCTGCAACAACTTTAACCCCGTCTTTCCTGTGCAATATTATTTTCTTTGACTCACCCAGTGATTTCGTAATTCAGAAAACAGCTACTTTAGCATGTTTGACACCAAAAGCTTGAAGAACCACGACTCCCATGGTAAGAATAGTACTTTAGGATCGTTTTAAATGGCCTTTCACATTCCCAAAGTACACTAAAGTGACCTTACAAACTCATCATGACAAAATGACCTCAGAATGACACTTTGGTCTAGAAAAGTGAGAAGCTTTTACCAAAGCACTTCCTGTTTTCTGACACAAAGTGGCAACTGGTTTCACCACAGTGTCACAGTTACTTACGCTGTTTTTGCTCATTTATATATATATATTTAAATTTATAATAATATGCTTTTTGAATCAATATAAGAAATCATTTTCAGTGGAGTTTAATATATTTGCTAGAGAAGACACTGTGCAAGTAACAATGCTAAATTGTTTTGCACAAACTTATTAGATCATATCAGGAGTAAACAGTTAAGTAGAATTGAGCTTTAATTGTTAAACATCTCTCATTCAGGTCAAATTCATGTCAGTTGGGCCACAAGTGGCTCATCTGACCTGAATGCACCCTGTTTTGCATGGTGTTTGTGCGCTGTGCAGATGCAGTTTGCATGTTGCATGAGGCTTTGTGTTGTGTATGCCGTGCTTCTTGTGTCTTCAGAGCTGTGCTGTAATTTGTCTTTCTCCCAGGCACTGAACACATGAAGGTAAGGTGAAACGCGGGTCTGCCGACCACATCTGAGCTGCTGCATGTGTTTGTGTCAACCATAAAACACCTACTCCACCCTGCGTGCACACAAATCCCTTCACAAATCACCCTGAGAAATCAGACCGTATATTGAAGCTCTTTAAAACAGCAGCAGCAAATGTAAAACCAGCCGACCAGCCGCAGTGAGAAAAGAGCCAAGATACAGTTCATGTAAGGCACTGAAGATTGCTACGGAGAAGCTTTAGAAAGTATAGAAAATGTTTTATTGTATGAAGTATTTGGACACCAAAATTGTTCTTAAAAATATCTGAATGCAATTGCATGTAAAATAACACACTTTTCAAACAAATGTGATAAAAAGAGTGGAAAAGAAATAGGTTTTCAACTAAATGTATTATTTTAGAATTCTTTAGTATCATTTTTCATATCATAGTATCAAAATGTGTTTGCATCTCCTTTACATTAAATGATCTTCTGTTATCTAATCCAAGCACATTCAGATAGTTTAAGTATGATTTAGGTGACCAAATACTTCTAAGGCATCTTTCTATTTCCTCTCATATATATATATATTTGGTGTAATTTTGTAATGGCTCGCCTCTCATGAACTGAATTAGTTTGTAATGATTTGCCTTCATTCTCTGTGTGTTCGGTCGCTGGTGACTTACATTTGATGGAAACCAAAGGCTTTACAACTTTGGTTGTTTTCTTGGCTTTCAATCACTGGTTGCACAACAGATGATGTAAATGATCCTCAGTGTGTTTTTGACTAATTAAAAAAGAAAATAAATCATGTCTGATTAGCTATTATATAATTTTGCACAGATCACTTGTGCTCATGTGAAACGAGTGATTTTTAATTCACCCTGTTATGTGATTTGATATGAGGGCTGGGTAATATATATAATAAATAGTCACTATGATGCTTTTATTGGAGGTAGAAATTTAAGCAATCATGAATATTGTGGTGGTTTTAATGCGCTTTTTATTTGGCTATTAAGTAGGGCTGAAGGATTAATTGAAATAAAATCAAAATTATCAACAAAAGAGAAGCTGCGGTTTGAAAACAAAAATTAAGACAGTTGTAATGTTTTTTTAATTTGTTATTTGTTAATTATTATATTATTTTTGTTATTTTATTTTGCAGTAAAATATTACAATAGTAGTATTTCTTTTTTTAGTACCTTTATTTTTATATTACTTTTTTATATATTTTTTATATTACATTTTTTTGTAACTTTTGTTTTTATTTAGTAATAATAAATATTTTTCTAATATAATAATAATAATAATAATAATAACTCTTTGTCTTCTTATTATTATTGATATTATCAGTACATATTATTAAAATATATTATATAGATATACTTATATTTATGTATAATCACAAACTTTTGGCCAAATTGTGCAGCATTTTAAATCTCCTACACAATTTTTATCAGAAAAAATCACAATTTGATATTTTTCCCCCAAATCATGCAGCCCTAATAAGTTTGTGAAAACATTTTTACTATATATATATATATATATATATATATATATATAAATTTTTCGATTAAACATGTCAAATCTACAAGTTAATGTCTGTTTTGTTTTTTGTTTTTTTTTAAATGGACTTTTAAAACATTTCAGAGCAAATGCATAAATATCAAGATTGTTAAGGCTGAAAGATGCATATATATATATATATATATATATATATACACACACACACACACACACACACACACACACACACTATATTGCCAAAAGTATAAAACCAAGTCCTAATCCCAGTTGAACACTGGCTCTGGTGTGACTGTAAATGCAGACCTTGAGCCAAAAACTCATCACCAAACACCAATGACTTCTACATACACTATATAGACAAAAGTATTGGGACACCCCCTTCTTTAGAACATAAAAATGCTCTTCTGAATCTGTGGCAACAACGATGGGAACAAGATTCATGTATTTAAAAATTGTATTTCCATCTCTGTTGCAACAGTTTTGGAAGTGTCTAAAATGACTGAACCCATATGAACAAGTCATTGATGTTTGGTGATGAGTTTTTGGCTCAAGGTCTGCATTTACAGTCACACCAGAGCCAGTGTTCAACTGGGATTAGGACTTGGTTTTATGCAGACCAGTCAAGTTCTTCCACACTGACTCAATCAATCATTTTCTTTTTGAACCTTGTCTTATACACAGAGGCATTGTCATGTTAGAATAGAAAAGGGTCCTGTCCAAACTGTTGCTATAATATTAGAAGCACACAATTTCCTAGAATATCATTAAATGCTTAAACATTAAGATTTGTACTCATGGAAATTACTAAAGTAGTCAAACCTGTTCATTAGAAGTGGGTGACCCAATACTTTTGGCAATATAGTGTGTGTGTGTGTGTATATATATATATATATATATATATAATACATTTAATTTTTTTAACACAATTTTTTTTTTTTCGCTATATATTGCCCAGCCCTACAGTGATGCATTCTGCCGTGTGTGTGTGATGAATAGTAGCTTGTGTAATGATGTTTGTTTTCCGGTTCAGTTCGGAAGTGAGACGCAGCAGCTGGAGTGGGCCAAACGCGAGAGCCAGAGAGAGGAGGCGGAGCGAATCCGGAAGCTCCGCCTACAGGAACAACAGGACCTGGAACTGGCTCTGGCTCTCAGTCGAGCTGAAATGCCCAGAACATGAAGCTACTGCGTTTTGGATTCAGTCCTTCAACGAGACTCACTTAAAACATTCAGTTCAATCACACGCTCTCCCTGAAGATCTCTCAGGTTTGCTGTAGCGATCACTGAACCAATGAAGTACAACAAAACCAAAGGTCACATGACACATTTGCTCATGAACTGCACAAAACGCTCAACCACTGAATTATGCTTTATATAGATTATATACAGCTTCACCAAATCCTGTAGGACCAGCCAGAGATCGTATAAGTGAGATCTTTTCAGTCTTAGGTCATTTACTGATGCACAAAAGTCTCATAATAAATATCAACTTCTATCTGCGGCCATTGTTGACTTTGCAAAGCAGATGCGACCCAAAGTGCTTCATATTTCAGTGTCTTTAGGACATTAGTTTGACTATAATCAACGTTTGGTTTAATTAGAGGGATGCATTGCTAAAAGCATGACATTTAGTTGCCGTTGGTCCACTATATGATCATATATGATGTCTGTATTTACATATAAACCTGCATAATCAATGCATTCCCTACAGTGAAGGGAACAAATCCTCCTGAATCTCCCTTTTCCCTCATGATACTGTTGAATATTATGCAAGTTTTATTAGATGTGTGAAGATCAAATGAAGCATATTCTGTAGTTTTTTTTTTGAAGGAACCTGTTTTTATTTGGGTTTTGCACTGTTTGTATGAGAGTGAGATGTTGTAATAATCACTCTGAGCTGTATTTTTTGTGTTTAACCCTTTAAAGTTTAATCAGATCCTCTAGATGACACCAGATCACACAAACCAGCACTTCTGAAGGAGCTCTGCCCACTTTCATTTGCTTTTAACCCTTTTCTAGAAGCACATTTTGCCTTGAAGTGAAGCCTTATACTGTATACTGAGCTTGTTCTTATTATGTATTCATATATTTATTGTACATGTGATACTTAACACTAAAATCAGCAGGTTATGGGTTGTTTATATGCTAGAGAAGGAAATTCTGGTGTTTATATGGGTTTGATTTGTTCTTTTATTATTTTGAAGATTCTACTGACCTTCAGTGTTTTTATGTGTTTTGGTTCTTTTGTGGAAAATGAATGATTTTACAGTGTGCTGCTTTTCAGTGTTTTAATAAATGTCAAACATATTTATCTGAATCCACTAGAGATTGTTTTTTTTTTCTTTAAATGAAGAACATATTGAAGCCATTTCATCCCAGAATCAAAAGAAATTGTGTATTTGTTTTTAATCAATTATATTTAAAGTAAAAACAAAAATATATATATATTTATTTATTTATTTATTTATTTATTATTATTAGTTTATAATTATATATGTTTGTTTAGATTAATTAATTTATACAATAGTCAACATTTGAAGTGGATCAAAACCTTTCATCAGAGTTGTACTGAAACAAAAACAATACCCGTTCTTGTCTTAGGACAACTTTGATGAACTTTTTGATCCACTTCAAATGTTGACTACTGTATTTTAAAGAAAATATATAAACCATTATGGTAAATATTTAGATTTTAAATTTTAGATATTTAAATAGACTTTAGATATTTCTGCATTTCCAAAGCAACTTATTGCATTCACAGTTTACAGTTTATCAGTTCATGCATTGGCTGGAAAGTGAACCCATGACCTTGGTGTTGTAAGATCTACATGATCTGGACTGCATTCATGCAACTTCGAATTAAAAGACAAATATGAAATAAAGAAGTTGCTGTCTTCAATATCTGCTTGTAAAATCGCCAAGTTAATAGTGAGTTTCTGCCATCAGTTGCCAAAAGAATGAGACGGTTTGAGCTCATTCAGATCAGATCAGATCCGTGTGCACCTGCAACACTTCATATCTCCTCCCGTTCATGTTAGCGGCATCTATAAACTGAGCTTAACTATTTCTATTCATGCGATATCTAGTATGTGTTGTACTTGTCCTGCTGTGCAGCTCTAACGATGGACGAGCGTCCTGTGCGTCGTGACGTTCGGCATCAACGAGCGACTTTGTGCATCTATCAGACGTTTGTCTTTTGCAAATGCTCTGTGAAGGGCTTCAGCAAATTGCTGTTTTTCCTGGATCCGTCGAGTAACACAAGCTGAAAGAAAGAAGCTTGAGCTCAAGCTGGACTGGAATGGAGTCCTTGGAAAGATTGAGATCTAAGTGTGAAAATAATTTAACAGCTGCATGAATTTTAGCTTCGGTATGTTAATTACCCCCATTTGGAATAACAGGAAATTCCTCCGCGAGTTTTTATTTACTGAAGACCACTGAAAGAGCTGATTTTAAGATGGACAAATGAGACGGGCTCAGGTGACAGAAACATGAGGCTCTGGCTCTTTCCTCATTTGTGTTTTTCTTTGCACTCGATCGCTCACCTACTTAACCGTACGCACGTGCGCTTCGTTTAGAGGCCTTGCCAGACATTCTTGTCTAGTCTTTGGATTTAGTTGTGGTTTTAGTGCTTAAATCGTGGGGTCAGGAATTATTGACCAGCATGGATGTGTTCAGAACAGCACACTATATTACCATATACTCCTATTGGAGTATGAATACTGTGCATAGTGTGCTTAATTTGACCCTTCATTTACATTTTTATATATCTTTCATTTGTAAGCCGTTTCTGCAACGGAATAATTGCGACTTTTTATCTTCTTTTTAATTTTCATATCTTTTTAAAATGTTTATATCTCAATTATATATGAATTCTGAGTTTATCTCTCACAATTCTGACTTTTTTCTGTGAATTCTGATTTTTTTTCTTTTTCTTGCAATTCAGACTTTTCTCACAATTCTAGATTTATATCTTGCAATTCTGCTCTTTTCATTGCATTTATGACTTTATATCCAACAATCCCTAATTTTGTTTCTCGCAATTCTGACTTTTTTCTCGCAATTATAAATTCTAGGTTTATGTCTTGCAATTCTGACTTTTGTCTTACATTTATGAGTTTATATCTCACAATCCTTAATTTTTTCTTGCAATTCGGACTTTTTTCACAATTGTTTTGTAATTATGAGTTTATATCTTGCAAATATGAATGTTTCTCTTAATTTCTCGCAATTCTGACCCCATAATTGTGATTTTGCATCTTGCAATTATGATTGAAAATTTTGAGATATAAATTTAGAATTGGAAAAAAGGTTACCTTTTCAATTTTTTAAAAATGTATTTATTTTTTATTTTGTATCCCATGGTGGAAACAAGCTTACATGTTTTCATAATAAGACTGCCAAAAGTACAAACAATTCTATGCAAAATGGGATTTCAAATTTTACATAACTGTATTTATGTGCATGATAACTCGATGTAACTCTCTGAATTAATATTCATTATTTTGTTTGAAGTGTGTCCTTGCATATTGTTGTTTTAAAAGCAGTTGGCAGTAATGCTCATCTCTAATAGACTAGTTCTTGTATAGAAGGGGATCTTTATTTCTTCTTTGAAAGCTGTTGAATTGCAGTAATCACAGTAAACACAGCCCTTTATATTTATTTAGCTTTGATGGGGAAAAAAGAGAAGCTTGTGTTTTCTGTTCATGTCAGATTGGTAGTAAAAGTTACTATCATCAGCACACAAAAGTGAAATGAGATTTCTGCTTCACTTCACTGAGTCGCTAATAATAGTCAGGATCACATTTCTTCTTTTTGTCTCAAATTTGCATGAAAGGGAACTCTAGTGCTGTTTTCACACATTATTCACAAATGCAAAACAAGTTCAACTCTTGGAAAACAAAAACTCAGAGCCGGATGCTTTATTTAGACACGTTTGACATTCAATAGGAATTTCATATACTTTGTATGCACATGTAATTGATACATTATATTTATATAGAATTTTCATTTATATTTTTGAATGTTTGAGTAATATATATATATATATATATATAGTATGCATAGCGTATCATTGAAACTTGTTTGTAATTTACATTTTGTATGAATAAAATACAATTTGTAATTTTTATATAGCATATAAAAATATTCATTTTAAAATACAATTTGTAATTTTTATATAGCATTTTCATTTTATATTTTTATACTGTATATTTTTGATGCTTTTAGATGCTGTTTGACACTTTAGACACTTTTCACATTCATTAAGAATTTACTATACTTTTATATTTTAATAGATTTTTATGCATACTATGTAATTGACACTTGTTTATAATTTATATTTTTTAATTTATATATATATATATATACATACACATATATTTATTATTTTTATGATGATGAACTGGACCATATCTAAAACATTTATCTAAATTTCCATTTTTCTTAATTCTAAAATGGACAAAAATAGCAATAATATACCATGTGTACGTGTGTCTAAATTTTTGAAGTACTGTATGTATATATATATATATATATTTTTTTTTTTTTCTATTTTTATTTTATTGTCAAAATGTTTTTCTAGTCTTTCCACCCCAACGCAAAACGAGCTGACGCTTAACAAATATTTTTCTAAAATATGCAGATTTGGGATTTTATCTTCCATGTTGGACATCAAAGCGCCCCTGGAGTCTCTTTGATGTCCGTGTCTTTTCTGTGTCTCTGGAGTCTGGGATCTTCAGTCGAGAGCCGAGCGCCCCTCCGTCCAGACGGATCTAAATTCTCTCTCTGTAATTATGTAAATGTAGTGTTTGTATTTATAGGCAGAAGCCACAGGCTGCTGGCCTCAACCTGACGCAGCTGGAAAGCATCTTGGTCTAAACTATAATACCCGACTCCACGAGCTTGAGTGGGGGTTCAAGAATAGCACTCGTGCGACGTCCCTCGCTCGCCATAAACGTCTCCAGTTTCTGGGGACTTCGTTTTCCAGTGGCTTCAAAGGAGCCTGTAATCCAATAGGTCAGACCCAACACGACAAATACATATATATATTCAAATTTAGTTTAATATTTACAATAAATACAGTACTTACAATATAAAATGTATGTACACAATCTTATAAAAACCCAGGACCTCAAGCCCTAGTGCATACGGTGCGACGAGGCACTGACCACATCAAGATGTGCATCAAGATACAAGACGTTTGAAAAGAAATGCAAATACATAGCTCTGTTTGGTTGCATAGTAGCAAGGCAGTTTCAAGAGCAAAACATTGTCATTTTACACTTTACATCAGAAAACTGGAGGTTTGCTAGTCGTCAGGCTTTGCACTCTTCGTGGCTTCGGAAAGGCACCGTTAAACATACAGATTCGTAGGACCAGCCCTTCAGGACTCATATTACCCAAAAAAAGGCTTTAAAAAGAGCTCAATCTATGTAGTACCAGCTACTTGTTACAAAAGTACTCTCTTAAAAATAAAGGTTCTCTTTTTGGCGTCAACAGTTCCGTAAAGAACCTTAAAAACAATCTTAAAAACAAAGGTGCTTCATTGGCATTGATGGGTCCATGAACATCCATGGAACATTTCCATTGCACAAAAGGTTCTTCACACGAAGAAAAAAATGTTTCTTTTAAGAACTGATCACTGAAAGGTTCCCAAAATAGTTCTTTTGGAACCTTTATTTTTAAGAGCGATGTTTCTTTAGATGTTCTTCAGAAGATTCTTGGGGGAAGCAAAGATGGTTCTTTTGGAACCTTTGTTTTTTAAATTTATTAATGGTTCTTTAATTGGCATTGATGGCTCCATGATAACCTTTAATAGCCATGGAACCTTTCCGTTTTGCAAAAGCTTCTTTAGATGATTAAAATGTTCTTCACACTAAAAAAAAAGTGGTTCTTTAGGAGCTGTTCACTGTAAAGCTCCAAAAATGTTTCTTTCGGAACCTTTATTTTTAAGAGTGTACGATGATATATTTATCAATCAACAATATGCTTTAAGTCATTAAATAAGGCAGTTATGTGGTTGCGGATCCAGTCCTCACAGGTGTCTCTTCATATGCAGTGCCAGGTGGTCAGAGCGGGAAAAGGCTCGTTCGCACAGGTGGCACTGGAACGGCCGATGGCCGGTGTGTTTGCGGAAATGACGCGTCAGCTCATCAGAACGGGCGAATTTCCATCCGCATCCCTCCCAGTTGCAGTGGTACGGTTTCTCACCTGATGATGCAAAGCGATGGGATTAGTTTTACTGGTTTAAAAAAAAACACAAATGCACGTTAAAGATAAAAATCAAAGCGCTCCTACCGGTGTGGGTTCGGTGATGTGCCTTCAGATGCGAGCTTTTGGTGTACGTCTTGCCGCAACCCGCGAAGGTACAGGTGTGTGTTGCTGTTCGCTTCCTTGGCCAGGTGCGGCGCCCTCGCTTGGGTTTGGACTCCATTAGATCCAGCGGGGAGGACGGAGGAGTCAGAAGAGCCCTTTGCATGTTGGGTTGCATCCCCATGGTGTCCTCAAACATGCCAAACTGGTGCGGAGCTGTATAGGGGATCTGCATTTGAGCGTAAGCCGGAGGTGAGTGATGGAAAGCCTGCGGAAATACAGTTTGGCGCAGGTGGGAGTCATCCGGACTCAACGGAGGCGTCATATTCCCCGTCGCCTGCGGAGAAACGGCCAGTCTGGGTTGCTCAAAAGACATCATGCATGAAACGTTGCCCTCTTGTTTGATTTTTTGGCAGCTCTGTGGCACCATGCCCATCACCGGTCCATAACCGTCCATCGGTGGCTCGACTTTGATATCAACAAAGTCCTGTCTAGGGAACGAGTTGACGACGAATCTCCCCTGAATGGTGCCGTCGTAGGTGTTGTCCACATCGGATCTCAGAAGCTCCGCCATGAGGCTGTTGGAGTATGGAGGCGGAGGAGCATTGCATTGCTCTGGAGGCACATAGGCTCCCGTCGCATACATGCCGCATGGCTCCGCGTGTGAGACGAACTCAGCTCCCGCCTCTAGAGGTCCTGTTGTGTTGGCCAGGATAAACTCCAGGTCCAGATAATTACTCAGATCCTCGTCATCCTTGCGGCCACGACAAGTGTCCATGTTCTGTGCCACGTTGAGCAGAGGGCAGCCGCCGCTCAGTGGTTTGTCCTCACATTTCCACCTCTGCAACAGAATCAAAGGTGCTTAGGATTAAAACACTGTCAGATGCTTTTGCATGACTCATTTTGAAAGCATTTTATGCCTTGAAATGAATTTGAGATGCGTCTATACTTTTGACATCTACAGTTTACTGCGATTGTCACCTCAACTCTTCAAACCAACAAATGAGACTTTAAATCACGAGAAAACATGTAAAAAAACAAGTAAAATATCTTTCTCTTTTTAAGAACTCTCTTATATATATATATATAATATATTTAGTTTAGTTTAATTTAGTTTACTTTTAAAAGCGCGTGTGTGTATGCATATATATATATATGCATACACGCACGCGCTTTTAAAAGTAAACTACGCTCGTTATATATATATATATATATATATATATATTTATTTATTTATATGTATGAAACCAGGTACAACTAAAAATTGACATTTATGATGTTTGTGCTCGCTTTCCGATGTGTATCTTCAATATTCATTTTATCTAGTGCAAACAAGTGGAAAACAAATATTTTCGCTTAGAATTTTTTTTTTTCGCAGTGTTTACGCTGTTTTAACCACTTTTGAGGTTTGGCGTCCCGCATTACCCAAAGTCCCCTTAATTCACCCTAGTTTCGCCATTAAGGGCTGCAAAAAAAAAAAAAGAAAAAAAAAAAGGCAAATACTTACATCCTCCCAAAGTTTCTCCTTTTGGTTTGCAAACGTTGAAATCGAAGGCAAAAGGCAAGGTAAAGCCATTTCCAAGATTTGTGCTGCGTTGTAATTTTCTTCTGCGTTGTTGCACTTGCTCCCGAACAGATGTCAAACTGCGCTGCGCTTTTCCCTCGAGTGAACTTCCAGAGTCATGAACAAAGTGTGTCTGGCAGGAGCGCCTCCTACCTAATAAGTACTTCTCCTGGACCAGTTGTGTGAGCGGGGGAGACCGCGTTCAGGCTTCCCAAATATAGTCGGTATATAAGGCACCGTGCGTTCTCTCCAAAGCTCCACTGTCTCTCAGTGCCGGACCGCGCGCTCCGGCGCATTTAAGCGCGTGATGACGCGCGCTCCGCTCCCCTCCCCTCGCGGGGGCGCGGCCGAAAGGAGGAGGTCACTACAATCATCTGTGTAGTACACATACAAAACTGTTACCAAGGCGTTTCAACAAAAGCTCGAATTGATCCAAGTGTAATTCCAGTCTCCAAACAGCCTACATTCATCCATGCGTAATTTAGTCTCCAAATATACGCGCTTTCCAATGAAAGCAAGTGACTGCACAATGAGGTTACATTTAGAGAAGTCAAATAAAGTTGTTTTTGCATGCTGATCTGGCAATTTTCTGTGCAATAGATTAGTAGGTGATCCAAAAGGCAACGACTTGTCCCTGTCATTACATATACATAGACTTAGGTGGGATACTATAAAAGGTAAATGAGGTGCACTGGATTACACAAGAGTCATTTATTGTAAAGAAAGCAGTTTCAAGCAAAACATTTGATGAAAAGAAGATTGAAGTGATAAAGCCAAACCTAGTTTTAAAAAATGAAGACAGTATTGTGTTTGTTTGTGGTTAGTGGATGACAGTTCATCAGAGGCGGACAGTAGTAAAGTATTTTTACTCTGCTTTAAAAGTACTTCTCAAGTGTCTGTACTTTATCAGTGGTTTTCTTTAGACAACTTTACTTCACAACATTCCAAAGCATAATGTTGTACTTTTGACTGCACTACGTTTCATTTTGAATATCATTTATTACTTAATTACATTAGAAATCTAGTGCTTTCTTACTTTTACTCAAAAGTAATTCAAAGAACTTTTATTTATGAAATGTAGTGCAGTAAAAAGTACGACATTATGCTTTGGAATGTAGTGAAGTAAAAGTTTTCCAAAGAAAACGCTCAAGTACAGACACTTTTTAAATTTACTTGAGCAAAGTAAAAATAATTCACTATCCACCTCTGCAGTTAATGTGATTCTCTCCACCTGTGGTTCCTCTGCTGTGAACTTGACTTCATGCTTCTACTAAAACCACCAAAACACCCACTGATTCAAACACACTGAGCAAAGATTAGTTCAGGCTGACCTCAGATAATGCTGGGTTAATATTTTTGTGGGGCTTTAAACCAAAGGTGGTGTAACTATCTACAGATGAACACTTAAGAAACATCGGTCAGTTAACAGCTATTTTGTTGTCACATGACTGTGTGTCTGTAAATGTATTGTATTTTGAGCTGTTTATGAGAATACACATTATAAGTGTGTGTGCGTGTGTGAGAGAGAAAAATGCATGGTAAATATTTTTCCCCTTGAAAATTTTGATTGAAAAACGTGAAAACAATACATAAATAAAAATCACTAAGTTATGTGCATTCAAGAAAAGTAGGCTACTTTACGTTTTTGTGTAAAAAAAAAACAAAACAAAAAACAACAAATGTATGAAACCACAAGTGTTTTTAAACTATACAGTATAGGCTATAGAATTTTTTCTCCTCGTGTATTTTTCCTCAGGTTTCATCTCAGGTATTGTGACTGACGCAGCATGAGAAGTGGAGTTTTACCGTGTTTACTGTAGTAAAGCGTTTCATTGAGACGTGGTTTCAGAAACGCACGTAAAGCGTGATTAATGTGAAAGCGTGAGGCACTGTAGGCGCTCAAACGCGCTTTATCATGATGATTGTGCGCCGCAGCGGGTTTGTCTAAACGCGGACAGCAGGCGCCAGACTCACCTGAGCTGCTGACTCTCTCCTCTCAGATCTTCGCCTTACTTTTCGCCTCATTCAGGTGTAAATGGAGGGGGATTAAATGGCTGGAATGCTGACGGTTGGTGGGAATTATTGGCTTTGCTTTAGCTGCTATTAGTGTCCTTGATGTCCTGAGGACGCGACGCGAAGTGAGGGCCGCCAATAAAAAAGCTGACAGGGAACGAAAAACTGGACAGGTTACTTAGTTTACATCTGAAAAATACACAATTGGTTCATAATGAGTTCATGAACTTTGCACTTCGGTTCCAATGTGCCGCAGTACCATAGTACATTGATATTAGATATACTGGGTGGCTAAACATTTACGTACTATTATATTTACATGGTACGAGATGGTATTTGTTTACAACCATAACATTATTAGGTGTAATACTATGGTATTATTACCCAAGGCATGCTATATTTACATGTTATCATGTTAGTGTCCAAAAACATGATCAAAAACATGGTAATACAGTGGCACTTTTTAGTTTTAAACATGTTTTAAAACGTATTATGATTTCTGTATTCATATACCATGGTATTTTCATGATACATATCCAAAATGTATGGTGTTACTGAGGTAAATATATAGAAGTCATAGTTTTACCATGGTATTGTGTTGAAAAAGCATTGTATTGT
Organism: Tor tambroides; assembly: GCA_021397915.2. Taxonomy (NCBI): domain Eukaryota; kingdom Metazoa; phylum Chordata; class Actinopteri; order Cypriniformes; family Cyprinidae; genus Tor; species Tor tambroides. The sequence continues at coordinate 28,639 of JAFVLL020043598.1, forward strand.
AAACATGGCAATGCCTTGTGGTATATACATGAATTTGAGTACCATATATATATATCAAAGTACCACAGTAAGGCCTTGAAGTACCAGCATTTTCATAGCCAAAACGTAAATGGTTCTTTTTGTAACTATTTAAACATGAAACCTTTCTGATGTTTAATTGTGTGAAATATAAACGCATACTGCATTGGCCTATTGACCCCAGAGTTTAATAACTCATAACAGTCATGAGTCTGATAAAGCAGAGTTTGGGATGTTTCTCATCTCTTTTGTCATGAATCTTCAATGGAAATGAAAGGTGGCTCATGGGTTTCACGTAATCTATTATGCAAACCAGAGCTTCTTGTGCTTCTAATTTGATTTGATGCTAATAAAATGATTCATTAAGTGCAATATGCAAATTGTCATTCATATATATATATATATATATATATATGCCATTAGTTTCCATTGAAAGCCACGTTAGATGATGAAAATGTAATTGAGAAAGCTCATACCGAGATCTCTGATTTCAGTTGCACGCTTTTCTGAGCATCTTTTGAGACTCTTGTGAAATGTCAGATCTTTTTCTCAGGAGAAACATCTGAGATGCTAGAAACGTCTCTATGTGCTCTCAGTCTTATTTCGTTGCTTTCAGAATTGAGATATTAAAGAGATCTGGTTTGTGATTTCTCACAGGTATCGGGAAGAGAACGGTTGCATCTAAAGAAATATAGCGTCATTCCGATTTCCACAGAGCTCTACAGGAAGTGTGTCCTTTGATTAACGGGATAAACCGTATGAATTCATGCTGTATGACACATTAAGTTTGTTTGTGAAGGAGGGTGTGTGCACTGCTTTCTTCACACTGAAATCAGATATGCTTTATGGTGCAATAAATTCAGTATACATGCACAACCAGTTGAAAGTTTGGAATAATTAAGATTATTTAATGCTTTTGAAAGAAGGCTCGTCTGCTCACCAAGGCTGTGTTTATTTGATCAAAATACAGTAAAAGTAGTGAAATATTATTACAATTTAAAATAGCTGTTTTATATTTGAATATATTGTAAAATGTAATTTATTTCTGTGATCAAAGCTGAATTTTCAGCATCATTACTCTTCGGTCACATGTCTTCAGTGTCACATGATCCTTCAGAAATCATTCTAATATGCTGATTTGCTGCTCAAGAAACATTGTGCTGCTGAATATTTCTGTGGAAACTAATCAAAAGAACAGCATTTATTTGAAATAGAATTCTTTTGTGACTTTATAAATGTATTTACTGTCACTTTTGATCAATTTAGTATATGCTTGCTAAATATAAGTTTTTTATTTTTATTTTTTCAAATCTTATTTCTTCTTAAACCTTAACTTTTGAATAAATAAAGGAATAAATTACGTTTTAAAATATATTAAAATAGAAAAACAGTTCTTTTAAATTGTAATAATATATTTTAATATTTAACAAAATTTCTGTTTTTAATATATTGTTGTAATAAATAAATAAATGCAGAACTGGTGACAAAAAGAGACATCTTTAAAAAAAAAAGTGAATTATTCCAAAGTTTCAGAATTATAATTGTGTATGTATGTGTATTTTTTTTTGTTGCAGTTTTTGGCCTGAAATGGAAAAGTGACAGACAGTGGCATGTTATAAATTACATTCTGATGTATTTATAGCACACAAAATTGCACTTGCGTGGCTAGAAGCATTTGCACTCAGTTTGTTTAAAGTATGTTTTGGGCTTTACATTGAGAGGGCATCGCTGGCAGTCGTTGCCAATTTGCATAATGTCACCTCAAATTGCCTATAATGGGCTCTGTGGATGTGAACGGCCCTTGTTGATTCAAAACCCAGCGCCGGTCTTCTTATGTCATCCCTGCATGTAGACGATACATAACGGCCCATGTTTGTGGTAACAGTCGCCGTGTTTAGGCAGCCGAACGTTACATATTCATTCAGCTCATTTTTTCCATTGCACTCAATGAAAGCAATTACAGACGTCATGCGCTCGCAGGAGTTTGATATGTGTTCAGACTGTCATGGCAGAGATCCAGCACGCTCCCAGCCCGCATTACATGCATCATTGCTAAATGATGTGTCAGTATGCAAGTGCATTCATGCCATCGTGTTGTATGATTTGCTATTTCCATCCCAGCATGCATATAAGCGCATGTTTGTGTGTTTATGTCTTTTGTCAGAAAACAACCTTATTTAACTTATGGGCTCTTAAACAATTAAATACAAGACTTTGGATTTGCAGTTTTTTTATTTAATATATAGTGACTTTTTATTTTGAAGCATTGAGTTAGTCATCATACGCCATTCTTCTTATATTAGTATTGAAACGGAAATCTTCTCATTCTATTCAAATGATTCATACGAATTTGAGTTTAATGCGGGGTTTTAAGTTGTGCCAAATCAGGCGTCCTCTAAGAACGAGCAGTTAATTCTGAGAATTATTTCTTAATCTTTCAAAATGACTTTTTTTGCACAATATTGAAACGATTGGGTAACACATGTGAAAGTTGCAAAACATGATCGTGTTTTTGCATGAGCCGAACAGTCCTGAAAATGAAGGAAAATGCGCTGGATTTTTGATCTGTCATAATGAACATTGTGTTATAGCAGATGCTGTGTTCACCTGCTGTGACTTAGAGCGCATGAATTGCATTCACGTTAGAAATGCATGTGACATAAAAGTTATAGTACAACACCCAAGCAGGAATTTTACAAACAGCGGGTTCTTTAATCGTTGTTTACAGCACGGATCATTCTCATGTCAATCTCATGTCAGTCTCATGTCATGTTTCCCTTGATTAGTGTGTGAAGTTTGTGCATTACACCCATTTTACATTCTTGGCTTTGTAATTATGATTTACGGCCTAAAACGATGTGTTTAAACTGTAGACACTCATAACCAGAATGCAGACACATCAGTGTATTGTTTTCATTTTCTTGATTTTAGGCCTTTGAGATAGACTGGTGTGTCTACAAAGCTGTCTTGCATGGTATTAACATGTTTTTTTTTTCTAGTACCATGTTGTGTGGAACATGCACCATATTCTGGACTTCTTTTTAGCATAGTAGGTAAAATCAGACACCATCACTGTACCATTATACTGACATAGTGTAAATAGTTTATATATTTTGATCCGTTTTGCTGTACATGAGCCTTATATTCAAATGTGTGATGCAGTGTTAATCTAGTATTATATTATTGTTTTTGTTAATAGTTTTATTTTTATATTTTCCATTTTTACCGTAATTCTAGTGAAAATGTTTTTGTAGTTTTTTTTTTTTTCCATCTATATAGTATTTTTTAATTAGTTTTAGTCATCTTCAGGTTAAACAAATATTTTTATATTTTCTGTTTTCACTTTAATTTTAGTTAATGTTTTAATTTAGTTTTTTCGTCATTTTTATTGTTTGTTTTTTTTAATATGTCTATATTTTTTTTATTAATATTTATGTTCTAGTTTGTTATTTTAGTGCTTCAAGTTAAGCTACATTTTTTATTTCTTTTTTCTTTTCTTTAGTTTTTTTAAATAATTTAATTTTAAAGTTTTAGTTGTGTTTTTTGTTATTTTTATTTGTTTTTAAATATGTCTATATAGTATTTATTCATTTTTATTTATTAGTTGTAGTTATTTTAGTACTTCAAGTAAAACTAAACAGTTTAGATTTAATTTACATTTTCTGTTTTCACTTTAATTTTAGTTAAAAAAAAATTTCTTTATAGTTTTTATTCATTTATATTTATTAGTTTTAGTTTATTTATTTTTAGATATTTTAGTGGTGAACTAAAACTAGCTGCAATAAAATACATTTTTATATATATTTATTTTATCGTTTTAGTTAACTGTAATAACCCCGCTGTGACATGCTGGCGTTTGTTCTGTGGCGTTCATGCAGAAGTCCTCGTAGTAGCGTGACTCTACACAGGGCTGCGTGCCTGAAGGATCTTTCTAGTGTGCACCGCCGGAGAAACATCCCGCGAGTCTGAGAGTGAGTGGGATCCTGCCTGGACCTTTTATACCCCAGTTATTTTTAAACACACACCCCTTTCTTATTTCCGTGTTTCCTCCTGAGCCGCTCAGGAAGCCGCTTTGGCCCCGTTTCCTGCACACACGCCGCCAGGAATCAAAGAATGATTGCATTGAGAAGCGCGGCCTCTGTAAGGAAAACACAAGAAGGGTGAAAAATTAAAAACAGAGTTGGTCTGGCACGTGCGACGACCTCGACTGGAATTCAAAGGCCTGGATGGACTCCAGCTCTAATTTCAGTACGCCTGAAATATTTGTGGAAACTTCTGGAACAAGAACTCGCCTTTTTCCACCTGAGAACCGCACTGTTCGCATCCGCATATTAAGACCAAAGTCACAAACAGAAACATATACATTTATGCATTTAGCAGACGCTTTGGACTTACGTTGCATTCAAGTTACAGTTTTTTACATTTTTATCAGCTCTTGCATTCCCTGGGAATCGAACCCATGACCTTGGTGTTGCTAGCGCCGTGCTCTACTATTTGAGCTACAGGAAAGCTTATAGTAGTAGCTTATAGTAAGCTTAAAGCATATAGTATCTGATGACTTGCTGTCTGCACATCACGGGCCTATTAAACAAGACTGTTTAGATTTTCTCAGTGTTACATAAGACTCTTATAGCATCAAATTACATAATTCCACCTTGTCTTGATAGCGTGTTACTAATTACATAACATTTGTTTATAGGAAGCGTGTGTCTCCTCACAAAACATGAGGAAGAACAACCTAGGTAGTATGTTAAGATGTCATAGTCATGTTTGCGACGCAAAAGTAGGCAGGAAAACGATGCTGTCTTTTAAGATACCTTCCTATCCTTTATGAAGAACATAAACTCTGCAGGTCGCTATGTTTTTGATCAGAGCCAGTGTTACTTAAGCAACATTGATATACTAATATTTTTGTCAGTATTTTGAATTACTTTTAATGTTTAGTTTTCATTTTATTAAAAAATATATATATTTTCTTTTTTTTTTTGGTCATTTTGTATTAGTTTTATTCGTTTTTTGTCAATATTTCTTTTTTTAATTTTTAATTTAAATTTGTTGTGTTTTTGTCATTTTTTAAGTTTGAGTTTTTTTGTCAATATTTTAGGTTTTTGTTTTCATTTTAATTTTAGTTACATTTTTAATCATTTTGTCATTTTTTTTATTAGTTTTTGGTTTTTGTCAATATTTTGGTTAATTTTTTTATTTTTAGGTGTTTGGGTTTTAATTTTAATTAATTTTAGTAATTTTGTTGTGTTTTTTGTCATTTTTATAGCTTTTGTTTTTGTCAGTAGTTCAGATTTTTGTTTAGAATTTTTTGTTTTCATTTTAAATTGAACTTCTGAGTTTTTGTTTTTTGTCAACATTTTGGATTTTATTATTTTTTTATTATTTTATTTATTTATAGATTTTTAGTTTTCATTTTAATTAGTTAATGTTTTAGCAATTTCTTTGGGTGTTTTTGTCATTTTTATTAGTTTTCATTTTTTTGTAAATATTTTGGATAATGTTTTATTTTTAGAATTTCAGTTTTCATTTTAGTTTCTCATTTTGTCATTTTTATTAGTTTTTTTAAATGCCTCTATAGTATTTATTTTAGTTTTATTTTTTAGTTTATTTTAGTACTTCAGTGAAAAAGAGAAATGTTGCATTGACAACTACCTGAAATAAATTAGGCTTAAGTTTTCTTTTCTTTTATTTCAGTTAATGTTTATTTTATTTCAGGTAATGTTTTTATGGTCTTAATTTTAGTTTTAGTTAACTATAATAACCCTGATCAGAGCTTAAGTGTTAATAAGTCACTTACAGACCTCAAATAAGCACAGAGTAATAATGCATGCACAGAAGCATCAACACCTGCAGGGTATCGAAACGTTTATTAGTTTCTGCTTTCTGTTAAACCGAAAGCAATGGCACAGAACTATACGGCATTTGTTCCAAACAGAGCGTCACATTACCCACGTTGCATTGCACCAACACCTTTCCACGCGTGATTGTGAACTCTATGACAGGGCGCTGGCTGAAGGCTGAAGGCTCGTCGTATGGAGTCCATAAGGATCTAATTGGGACTGGAGCAGCGAGTGTGGTTCTCATTTATTAGCTGTTAGCACCTAATCACGGCTGTGTTCGGCCGTGCAGCCAAACCCAAGTGTTTCATTGTGAAAAAATGAGACGTGATAGGTGCTTTCTGTGTGATTAACGGAAGCAAACGCTGTAGTTGCGTGACATTTAGCGTTGTGACCGTGGGTTGTGTCAACAGTGAAGCAGAGAGACATGGGTTTCAGTCCTCGTAACTCTGTTTTGTCCTTCTCAATGCTCGCGGATACTTTCTGGCAGATGTTATTTTTTTATGTGAGTGCTAATAGTTCACAGTTGAAAGGCAACAAAATATGAAATTTAGTGCATAACAGACTTTCTTTCATTAAAATCACAGCTGATTCGCAGGCTGGCATTGAGTCTGAGGCCATAGAAATCAATTCTTGTATGTTTCTTTATTAAATATTAATAAACTAATAATAAAACATATTTTATGATATTTAAATCTAATATGCAGATTATAGAAAGAAGAGTGTCAAATATAAAATCTTCAATTTAAAAGCATCATAATAACTGCTATTAAATTCAACATGATATCATTATTGTACCTTTTTACTTTCCTAATGCAAATTTATTTTTATTGTTTTATCATAAACTAATAACTTTCTCTGCCACCTTTTTTGGATTTATCATTTTTTGTTGATTTTTTTTTTATTTATTTAAAATGTATTTTTATGTTTTATCATGAACTAATAACATGCTCTGCCACTGTTTTTTTTAATTGATTAATTTTCAATTAATTTTACATTTATTTATGAATTTATTTTAAATGTATTTTATGTTTTATCATGAAGCAATAATGTTCTCTGCCACTCTTTTTTAATTGTAATAATTTTCAATTAATTTTAAATCTATTTATTATTAATTTATTTTAAATTTAATTATTGAATTTTAAATTTAATTATTTTAATTATTTATTTTTTTATTATGAAATAATAACTTGCTCTGCCACTCTTTTTTAATTTAATTATTCAGTTAATTTAAAATTTATTTATTATGAATTTATTTAAAATTGATTAATTCTTTTATTTTACATTTATTTTTCATTTTTTATCAAGACGTAATAGCTTGCTCTGCCACTCTTTTTTTTAAACAATCCAATTAATTCTCAATAGATATATTCAAATGCATTTTTCAATTCAATATCTGGTTTCTCTTGAAAATGTTACACTATTAAACTAAAATGGGTAAAATGAAGTAAAATGGGCAAATAGTAAAAATCAGTAACATGTTCATGCCTTGAAAACTTAACAAGTCTTATTGTTTAATTGCAACTGTATGGTATGTCAGTTGGACAGCAGTCGTTGATGGAGCTTGTCTGTGTTTCTTCTTCTGTGGTACCTAAGATACAGAAGCAAGTGCATTTGGACATTCCAGCAGCAAACTCTAGCAGCTGAGTAAACATCGCACACTTAAACAGAACAAACCTGTACAGTCTCTTCATTCAAACACTCGCACTACATCCTTCAGCACAGACATCACACACTCCATCAGTATCTACATATATAAACCCCAGTGAGGAAGAGAAATCTGACTGTATAAATACCCACAGTATGTGCTTAAACGTATCCGTGCACATATGAATCTGATTTCAGTATCATGTGTGTAATTTATGCATCAGTTTTACTATTGATTATAGTTATGGTTAGAGGTTTGATTTTGATATACTCTCTCATTGGAAGACAGTTAGTAGTGGAATTTAACAAACTTTTTAGTTAAAAATAAATAAATAAAAATTATATATATATATATTTAAAAAAAATACACAAAAACATGCAACAAAAGCACTAATACCTTAATCGAAATTGAAATTAAAATATAAAAATAAAAACTTTGAATTCAAAATATTAATAAAAAATATAATGAAATATTAATGATACTAAAACACTGGTTTTGTTTTATTTTAAAATTGTTTTGTTCACATAGAGGTCTAAATGTATAAAAAACAAAAACTAATAAAAATGAAAAAAAAAAGCACAATAAAATTACTAAATCTTTAACTAAAATTAATATGAAACCAGAAAATATACAAATAAAAAAAAATCAAAATATTAATAACTAATATGTATTAATGACAAATAATAATAATAATTATTAAAATAATAATATTTTAATATCACAGTGCTCTGTTCATGTTAAAGTCTGTATTAAAAACCCCCCAAAAATACTGAAATTGTGACTAAAATGAAAATGGAAAATATAAAATATATATATATAAAAAAATTCTAAATATTAATAAAAACTATCATATATATTAAGAACATTAAAACACTAGTTTTGTGTTTCATATTAATACTACTTTATGTTCACATAAAGGTCTGTATAAAAGAACTAATAAAAATGACAAAAACGACAAAATCCTAGCAAATAATTAAAAAAATAAAAACTAAATGAAAAAAATGAATAAAAACTATAATATATATATATATATATATATATATTAATAATAGTAAAAAACACTAGGTTTGTTTCATTTCAATATCATTGTGTTCTGGTCACATACAGGTCTGTCTGAAATCTTCCTATGAAGTTCATGACCTTTTGACCTTTGCATGAACTGCCAAAGCTCTCACACATTATATCATCCTCTTAAGCAACCCGCCATGACTCCTCTTCTGTTTCTTTTGGAAATTACACATAATCATTTGTTCCTGTGATTCAAACACATGACAGTCCAGGAATATTTTCCAACCACAGGTACGAACCTCATGTTTAAGCTTCAGAGGCGCCAAGAACTTGTGTAGATTCCTGATCCAGGTGTCCGTAACTGTTGTTTTTCCTTGTTTACGTTACAAGAGACGATCTGTGGTTGCAAACTAGTATCTGTGGCCCACCTGAGCACCTCATATGGTTACGCAACAGAAAGGCCAAAGGTTTGACACCTGCCTCATTTCTCAGTTGTGTTTTTCCTCGTTTTGCAGAGGAAGCGCAGCAGGATCGGGCCGCTCTGTGTTCTGACACTTATCAATCGTCATAAAGCCTCTTGGGGCCTTTTAAGCTTCAGACTGTTTCCTGAGCATGCGGTAAATGCCGTCATTAAGGTCATGCAGGTCAAGTGCTACCGACTGGAAAAGTAGGTTGCATCTGGTTCAAAACGCTGATCAACGTAAACTGGCTCGAGCCGGTTTCATGTGACTCTTCCAGCGCAGTAGTATGTGTCATTTAAAGGATGTTTCATTTTTTATACAGGACGCAGCATACTGGAAATGACCAGCAGAAGTATGCATCCTGATTCGAGAACCCAGACCGAATGGTTCTTGCTGGTTAAGCTAGTTAGTTAGGAGGCTCTGTGCTCAGATTTGTTCACGATACCAAAGTCAGAGATCTCTATATGAACTTTTGTCATCACATTGTCTGAATTTTATAGGTAATGCTTTACAGTAACATTTGTTAGTTTGAGTTCACTACAGTGTCTAGATCGGACAGTGTTGAATAAATTAAATGCCTTTTTTTTTTCCTTTATGATGACTGCTCTTAAATTCAACATGATATCAGCATTGAACCTTATTTCTTTCGTCATACACGTTTGTGCTCATATTCGGTGCGATTCATTGTTGCACTTTATTCCAAAGAACTAAATGTTTATTTATTTTGAATGTATTCATTTTAAATGCATTTTATTTTTAAAATTATATTGAATTAAAACAATATTTTAAATATTTTATTGTAAATTTTTTACTTTTTAAAAATATTTTAAATTTATTTTAAATGTATCTGTTTTAGATTACTTAATATTTTGTGTATTTTTAATGTTTTATTATAAAGTAATAACTTGCTTTGCCACTTATTTTTTTATAGTCCAGTTTATTCTTGTCACGGTGCACACACGAGGGAGGACACAGGAACACGCTGACGAGGACGTAACTCAAATAATAGTCTTTAATTGAGACATCAGGGCAAGACAAGGCAAGGCAGACACAGGAACACCGGGGAGTAACGAGTAGACCAGAACACACGAAACTGAACGGGCATGAACTAATATACACGCTAATCAGACAAACACAGCTGAACAGACTTAACTAATAATCACTAGAAACAAGGACAGGAAACAAACCAAATAAGGACACAAGAGGCAGGAACACATGACACACGACAGAACCCTGACAATTCTCAATAGATAAATTTGAATCCTTTTTGTTTTGTTTTTTTACGTAAAATGAAGTAAAATGGGCAAATAGGTAAAACCTTCTTACTTTCTTCATGCATGTTCCTGCTCTTGTTCGGAATGATTCATTGATGCACATTATTTCAAAGATGAAAAAATATGATGTATTTATTTATTTAGTTATGTTGTATTTATTAATATAAGTTAACGCGCTATGAACTAACGTGAACGACCAAAACAATTGTTTTTTATTAACAAAGATTTCAAAAATGTTTATAATATATTGCTCACTGTTAGTCCATGTTAGTTAATATCTTAACAAGTGAGATCTTTTTGTACAGTGTTACCATAACTTTATGTTCTTACTGAGTGACAACCATTGACTCATTTGGGTCTGTTTTTATTTTTAGGCGAAACATCTGAGACGTAATTGATACTTCAAGACATAACTGAGAGCAACTACATTTTCAGCATGTTAGTGAGGATTTCACAGATGAGCTGGACTATATACCACGTCTAACTTTTAGGTCTTGTGACTCATCTCATCTTTTCCCATTAATCGTAATCAGTTAAGATTCAGGACTCATGGGAAAGTGGAACAATCCGCCCTGAATGCGGTCAAATCCACTAGCTTTGGGAGTTCACACAGAGTTGTCAGGCCAAATGACCCTCATATTGATGATTGTGTTATTCACAGCTACAGGCCTGTACTAGTGCTGATCATCCATCCAGATTCTTTGGTTGAAGGTAGAAGCGCTTGTCAGGTCAGCTGTTAAACAGTTCAACAGTCATGAGTAAATTTGTGAACCTGTTTTAGGGTGTAACCCCCACTGACTAATTACGCCGTTTGGGCTTGGCTGTAACGATGGCCACAAGTCGCTGAATTCAACGAAGATCTGAAGACGCGCGTATAGGTGTGAGCACGCGATATCGGCTCTTGACACGCGCCGATGCGAGCGCTTCCAACAAAGCTGTGTTTTTCATTGGTCATGTGGTCGTGTGGTTTGCAATCGCTACTCTTGATGTAGTTTTTCACTTTCATGATTAGTGCGGGTAACGATAGAAAGCGTTGCTTTGGGTTCACACAACAGGAAGCTGGTGCAGGCTGTGGTTCAGCGGACCCGCCCTGCTCTGAATGATCCAACAAGAGCTGCATTAACTCCTTAACAACTGCTGAACTCTAAGCTCCAAGCCGATTCGATTAAATCACTGTTTATGCGGTCTCAAAAAATACGTGCTTCCGAATGCGGTCACAACATGAGTCTCGGGGAAGCTGCTTTCAAGCCTTCGCTTCTCAGAATGCAAGCGGCTTGTGATTTAAGTCGATGGCTACCAGAAACAGTAGTGAAAATGTAAAGGAGATTTCGACCAATTCACTGATCATGCAGTAAAAAAAAGCGTGTTTAGCCCTGTCACAATTGTAGTGTTGAGTAAGCTTCTTTCGGGCCATTGCTTCTTAGAATGCAAGCGGCTCATGATTTAAGTTACTTGAAGGGATAGTTCATCAAAAATAAAAACTCTGGCATCATTTACTCACCCTCAAGTTGTTACATTCCTGTCAGTTTCTTTCTTCTGTTGAACACAAAAGATGTTTTGAAGAATGTTGGTAACCGAACAGTTGCTGGTAGCCATTGACTTCCATAGTATGGAAACAAAATACTATGGAAGTCAATGGCTACCGTCAACTGTAGTGAACATATCTTATTACAGTTAGGTAGATTTTGATTAAATCACTGTTTATGCAGTCAGGAAAAAAACGTGTTTCTGAATGCGGTCACAACGTGAGTCTCGGGAAAGCTGCTTTCAAGCCTTCGCTTCTCAGAATGCAAGCGACTCGTGATTTAAGTCGATGGCTACCAGAAACAGTAGTGAAAATGTAAAGGAGATTTCGATCAAATCACTCGTGCATTCAGAAAAAAGCATGTTTAGCCCTGTCACAGCTTTAGTGTTGAGGAAGGTGCTTTCGGGCCGTTGCTTCTCAGAATTCAAGCAGATCATAATTAGTTACTTAAAGGGATAGTTCACCCAAAATAAAACTTCTGTCATCATTTCTTCAACCTCAAGTTGTAACAAACCTGTTGTGTTTCTTTCTTCTGTTGAACACAAAGGAATATATTTTGAAGAATGTTGGTAATCAAACAGTTGCTGGTAGCTATTACTACGGAAGTCAATGGCTACCCGCAACTGTAGTGAAAATATCTTATAGATTTTGATTAAATCACTGTTTATGCAGTCAGGAAAAAAAACGTGCTTCCGGATGCGGTCACAGCGTGAGTCTCGGGGAAGCTGCTTTCAAGCCTTCGCTTCTCAGAATGCAAGCGACTCGTGATTTAAGTCGATGGCTACCAGAAACGGTAGTGAAAATGTAAAGGAGATTTCGATCAATTCACTAATCATGCAGTAAAAAAGCATGTTTAGCCCTGTCACAATTGTAGTGTTGAGTAAGCTTCTTTCGGGCCATTGCTTCTCAGAATGCAAGCGGCTCATGATTTAAGTTACTTGAAGGGATAGTTCATCAAAAATAAAAACTCTGGCATCATTTGCTCACCCTCAAGTTGTTACATACCTGTCAGTTTCTTTCTTCTTTTGAACACAAAAGATGTTTTGAAGAATGTTGGTAACCGAACAGTTGCTGGTATCCATTGACTTCCATAATATGGAAACAAAATACTATGGAAGTCAATGGCTACCGTCAACTGTAGTGAACATATCTTATACGATTAGGTAGATTTTGATTAAATCACTGTTTATGCGGTCAGAAAAAAAACGTGCTTCCGAATGCGGTCACAACGTGAGTCTCGGGGAAGCTGCTTTCAAGCCTTCGCTTCTCAGAATGCAAGCGACTCGTGATTTAAGTCGATGGCTACCAGAAACAGTAGTGAAAATGTAAAGGAGATTTCGATCAAATCACTCGTGCAGTCAGAAAAAAGCATGTTTAGCCCTGTCACAGCTTTAGTGTTGAGGAAGGTGCTTTCGGGCCGTTGCTTCTCAGAATTCAAGCAGATCATAATTAGTTACTTAAAGGGATAGTTCACCCAAAATAAAAATTCTGTCATCATTTCCTCAACCTCAAGTTGTAACAAACCTGTTCGTGTTTCTTTCTTCTGTTGAACACAAAGGAATATATTTTGAAGAATGTTGGTAATCAAACAGTTGCTGGTAGCTATTACTACGGAAGTCAATGGCTACCTGCAACTGTAGTGAAAATATCTTATAGATTTTGATTAAATCACTGTTTATATAGTCAGAAAAAAAGCATTTTCTGGATGTGGTCACAACGTGAGTCTCGAGAAAGCTGCTTTCGGGCTGTCGCTTCTCAGAATGCAAGCGGCTTGTGATTTAAGTCGATGGCTACCAGAAACGGTAGTGAAAATGTAAAGGAGATTTCGATCAAATCACTGACCATGCAGTCAGACTGTCACAACTTAAATGTTGAGGAAGCTACTTTCGGGCCGTTGCTTCTCAGAATGCAAGTGGCTCATGATTTAAGTTACTTAAAGGGATAGTTCATCAAAAATTAAAAATCTGTCATCATTTACTCAACCTCAAGTTGTTATAAACCTGTGAGTTTCTTTCTTCTGTTGAACACAAAAGATGATATTTTGAAGAATGTTGGTAACCAAACAGTTGCTGGTAGCCATTGATTTCCATAGCACAGAAACAAAATACTATATACCTTACTAAATACTAATGCCTAAGTCAATGGCTACTGTTAACTGTAGTGAAGATATCTTACTACGGTTTGGCAGATTTTGATTAAATCACTGTTTATATAGTCAAAAAAAAGCATGTTTCCAAACGTTGCCACAACATTAGTATTGCCGAAGCTGCTTTCAGGCTGCTTGTAGCCATTGACTTCCATAGTATGAGAAAATATAGGAAAATAATTTAGCTTTCGCTAAGTGTATTTTGATTAAATCACTGTTTATGTGGTCAGAAAACATCAAAATGCTGTAAAATTCTGAGTTTATAGTGAGTCTATAGTTTATAGTGTTGGGATATTTTAGTATTTTACTCCAGAAAGCAGCTTCAGTCTCTACTAGCTATGTTGGAGATTTGTTTTGCTTAATGCAATATTTTTCTGATGATATAATTTATTCTCTCTGAGTCATTTCTTTAGCACAAAAACATTTTTAATCTAATGACCTCTGTTATGGAGACAGAATTTAGCTTATGCACAACATACAACTAAAACGACAAGAATGCGCCCTAATGAGCAACAGAGTCAGTTCATATAAATGAACCCTCCGTACAAACCGGTTCACTGCAGTGAATGAGTCAGTATAATTCAGAAGTACAGATCTATCTATCTATCTATCTATGCATCCATCCATCCATCCATCCAATCTATTGTTCATCTCATCTTGTTCATTTCAATGAACCCCTCGAATGCACCGATTCACTAGAATGAATGTGTCATTGCAATTCAGAATTGAAGATTTGCTTTGTTTAAGGTTAATAGTGGCTTTAACCTGGTGTTTGGTGTAGTTTGGAATGCATTTTTCATTTTTTTAAATTTTCGCCAAAACCATCTTGTACCATCTTGAAAGGCGTGTACATAATGCAAAGCAAACCTCTGCACCAATTACAACATTTTAAACTTTTCGGCTTTCCCTTTTAAGATACTCAATGCAAGTGCACAGAGGGTTTTAAACATAAGGCTGTTCTGAGCGATTGTTTTTATAGATAGAAACTATGAATCATCTTGCAATGCAGGGAAGCACATAGGAGGGCATTTGGGCGGTTACAGTGCACAACTGTCAAAAAAAGAAATAAAACATACAACAGCTGAAGGCGAGTGGGTGGTTGTTCATTTTTTTTTTTTTTGATTATGAAGATTTCCAGTTTGAGAATAGATTTAGGTTTAGGTACAGTCAGCTATTTCGAACCACAAGAAAAGAAAACATGGGCTGACTTCAAAGCCTGTCCAAACATACATTTCTGACATGTTTCATGAGCTTTTGGGTAATGCTATAATTGCCTTGTGGTATTTTCTGAACTGTCTTTTCTCACAAAGTCTGACTATAATAGCTGTTAAGCATAACCGAAAGAGAGAGAGACGTGACGGCATTTGAAAGACACCCGAAAGGCTCGCAAGCAGGTAATTAAGATGTATTGCATTTCAAGCGCACCTTGAAACAGTAGGTGCATAGTTTGGGACTCGACTCTGTCACAGTGCATTAAATGTGCAGGTTTAGCCTGAACGCGGATTGTACAGAGAATTATCTCGATTCGATCTCGTGCAGCTGCTCTGGGGTTTGAACTGCTTGACCTGCAGTGATTAAGTGACTTGTGTTGAACGGGTGGGTTCGAATTTCCTTCACTGGCGGGTGACCGAGGAAAATATTATGGCTGGTCCACTGTGACTCACAACACTTAATAGAGTTCACACTCATGTTTGTTTATCTATCTATCTATCTATCTATCTATCTATCTATCTATCTATCTATCTATCTATCGTTCCATCCATCCATCCATCGTTTTGTCGTTCTAGCGTTCCATCCATCAAACATTTTATTTTGTTGTTCCATTCATCCATCCATTGTTTTATCATTCTATTGTTCTATTCATCCTTCCATCCATCCATCCATCCATTCATTGTTCTGTTGTTCTTTCTATCCATCCATCCATCTATCAATCATTCTATCTACTGCTCCATCCATCATCCATTGTTCTAATATTCCATCCATCGTTTTATCATTCTGTCGTTCAGTTCATCCATCCATCCATCGTTTTATCATTCTATCTATTGTTCCATCCATCCATTGTTTTATCTATTGTTCTATCTATTTTATCGTTCTGTCGTTCCTTCAATCCATCCATCCATCAATCATTTTATCGATTCTGTAGTTCCATCCATCCATCACTCTGTCGTTTTACCATCCATCCATCTTTGCATCATTCTATCTATTGCTGCACCCATTCATCTATCTAGCATTCCATCCATCCATCGTCTAATCCTTCCATCTTTTGTTCTAATCTTCCATCCATCCATCATTCCATCCATCTTTTTATTGTTCTGTCACTCAGTCCATCCATCCATTCAACATTTTATCGTTCCATCATCCATCCATTCATCCATCGTTCTATCATAACATTATTTGTACTTGATATAACATCATATTTTTGATATGAGTACATTGCATAATGCACAAATTATGATTATATACATTATTATTATTACAAAACTGGTTTCAGTCAATGTGAAGGGGTGTGTCTGACGTAACTCTGTTGTCCGATTGGCCGCTCCCACTCCTCACCTCTCAGTAGTGATGTAGTCACGTCTCACAGCCATGCTAAAGCGTGACCCCAGCCCAGGGCCAGAGTGTGTCACAAGCACCAGGCACTCGTCTGCATTAAGCATCTCTTTTGTTGTTGTTGTTTAAGTGAGTGAGGGTGCAAGTCTGGACAACTTCTTCCAGCTCAGGGTGCGATTTTGTCCGTCTTTGTGCAATCAACGGATAAGATCGTCTGATCCCTAAACTGAGCGATGTGTCCCCTCCAGTTACAGAGCAGCTGTCTGAGAGACCTGCTCTGCCTGTGACCCATAAGAAAGAAAATCACCTTTGAAATGCCTTTAAAATCTCAGTTATTTCTCCTACACTACCGGTCAAAAGTTTGGAACAATTACTAAAAAACTTTTTTATGTTTAAGAAACACACACACACACACACACACACACACAGACACACACACACACACACACACACACATATCAAAACAGTTTATGCTGCTTAATACTTTATTGGAAACTGTAATGCACTACCATTTAAAAGAAAAGAAAATAATACTTTGACTCAGCAAGGATGCATTAAATTGATCAAAAGTGACAGTAAAATGCTCATAAATCATGGTTTCACAAAAATATTAAGCAGGAAAAGCTGTTTTCAACATTTATAATAATAAGAAACATTAATAATTCAGCAAATCAGCATATTAGAATGATTTCTGATCATGTGAAGACTGGAGTAATGATGCTGACAATTCAGCTTTGATATCAGGAATAAATTACATTTAAAAATATATTCAAATAGTAAAAAGTTATTTGAAATTGAAATAATATTTCACAATGTTACTGTTTTGAATGTATTTTTAATCAAATAAATGCAGCCTTGTTGAGCAGAAGAGACTTCAAAAACGTTACACATTTTTAATTATTCCAGTCTTTTGACTGGTAGTGTAGATTAAATGAAAAGCATAACTTCTTGCATAACTTAATACAGTTGAATCAAATAAGCAAGGTTTGTGTGTGAAGAATCAGATGGCAGGCTGAACGTTTGCCAGGTTTATTCTCGTTGTAGTAATACTGGTAATGTGAACTAATCAGTTGTTCGTTTGCATTGTCATTAGTCTCTGAGAATAGCATCAGAGGAATGAAAGGGGGGTTTTTCTGGAGTTTCATACCTTAACCATTTCCTGTCCCAACCTGAGCCGTTCATCTGTTTCAAAAGATACGGAAACGTTCGAAAGGGGGAAAAGTCCCGTAAAACACGCGTTCATATTCTGTTTTCATTTTTACTCATGTGTTGCCCGTGTCTCTCCAAAATCTGCTTTAACAAAATGCATGCATTCATGCACGACCTCATTAGCACATTTGTTTAATGTTAGACTGAAATTGCATTCTTAAAAGAATAGTTTTCCCAAAAATAAAAAGATGTTTTCTCACCCTGATATTGTTTCAAATCTGTATGCTATTATTTTTTCCATGCAAGTTGACATTTTCTGAACACTCCTTACACAGATCTTTTTATAGTTTATAATGACCAGATGCTGTCAAGCTCCAAAAAAACAATAAAAACCACCATAAAAGGGTAATATGAAATACTAATGTGTTGGAACGACATAAGGTTGAGTAAATAATGACAGCACTTTCATTTTTTGAGTGAACTTTCCTTTTTCACTGATCCACGGTGATCGCTGACAAAATATATGAATCACCGAATGCCTCTGTCACCTTTCATTTTGAAATGAGCCTCGGTGTGTCTCTGTTCCACCTGAGGGCCCTCGGAGGTCATGACTTCACTCCTAAAATGCATTTTCTGATTAACTAACCCTGCAACAAATCATCTCCACTTTAGCATGAACATGAGCGTGAAGGTAATACACCAAGTGCTTTTACTTCCAGACATATTTCGGAGATCAACAGGAAATCAAATCATTGACTTTGTTAAAGGAATAGTTCACCCAAAAATGAAAATTTGTTGAATATGTCCTTACCCTCAGGCCACCCAAGATGTAGATGAGTTTGTTTCTTCATCAGATTTGGAGAAATGTAGCATTCCATCACTTGCTCACCAATGGATCCTCTGCAGTGAATGGGTACCGTCAGAATGAGAGTCCAAACAGCTGATAAAAACATCACAATAATCCACAAGTAATGCACACCACTCCAGTCCATCAGTTAATGTCTTGAGAAGACAAAAGCTGTGTGTTTGTAAGAAACAAATCCATCATTAAGATATAAATCATTGCTTCCAGCTAAAATATCATCTATACATAATATTGCTTCTTATTCAGTCATCTGGTCTGAATCAGGAGAGAAATCTGCACAGATCAAGCACGGTTTACAAGCCAAAACAGCTCTAAACAAATATGTGGCTGGATTTTGATGTGAGAGACAACAGGAGATGGACATTTTCACTGGAGAAAGCGTTATTTTGGATCATGGACTCATATTTTAGTCTGTAGTGGCAGTTTAAATGTCTTGATGGATTTGTTTCTTACAAATATGCAGCTTTTGTCTTCTGTTGTTAATTGATGGGCTGCAGTGGTATGGATTACTTGTGGATTATTGTGATGTTTTTATCAGCTGTTTGGACTCTCATTCTGACGGCACCCATTCACTGCAGAGGATCCATTGGTGAGCAAGGGATGGAATGCTACATTTCTCCAAATCTGATGAATACACCAACTCATCTACAGTTTGGATGGCCTGAGGGAAAGTACATTTTCAGTTAAATTACTATTTTGTCACTGTTTAGTATATTAAGCTGATATGGAAGTGAGATAAAGTGAGGGAAACTGAATGAATGAAATGCTCCTGTTAGAGGGACCACCTCAATCTTTCAGTTCTCTCATATGTGCTTCACTGTTTTGAGAGCAGTATAAGGTTCAGATCTTTCCATGGGACGCACAATCATGGACACCACCAGTATAAGAAATGCGACATGTTTCTCCTCCCATTTAAAAGGTGCTGACCTAAACTATGTACACATATTGATTTTCACGTTTTTTGCCTCCCTAACAGACCCGATTGTTGGGTTGCGACCTCCCCCAGTTGAACACCTCTGCTTTATAATATCATAACTTTACAGTTGGCTTGGTTAGATGTTTTTGTTCCTGGGTGGGAGTGTTTATGAGAGGACGGGCGTAAACAGGAGGAAGGAGGTTGTTGTTGAGGTTGAGCAGCGGTTTGTGTGGTGAGAAGGGTTATGCTCATATACCGCCCTGAAAGGAAGCCCGTACAACACACATACACACGCTCACATCAACAACAGATATGTACATACAGACTGAATGGAGAATTCAGTCCCAATGCACAAACGAGTGAGTGTTGCTGTGATTTGATTTGGGTCAGTGGCACTGCAGAAAGATTGTTGCATCACTGCAGTGACTTCACAATAGGTGCTTTTCCTACTTTTATAATAGTTTCCAGATGCACGTCTTTAACAAATAGTGCCTTGAGTATTTCCTTTAACATTGCACTTATCATTATCTGTTTACAAAGGGCTGGTCTCTGTTCACTGATGCATATGCACACAATATTTAATGATGTTTGATGCATGCATGCAAACATCTATGGATGTTAATGGATCATGCAGAACAATTATTTAAATTTTTTTTTATTTTTCACATCAGTTCATATGAACCTGCCACTAAACTAAACTGGTTAATTGATTTACACAGATTATATTGAATGCATTTAGCTGCAAGGTTTAGTACAAGCGTAATTTATGGGAAAAATGTAGATGTGCATGTACATTTTTTTATATTGCTCTGTAAAAAATATCTATTATTACTTTTAATTGTAGATAATAATAATAATACATTAATAAATGTATTCAATGTAAGCTAAATTTAGTATAATATTTAAAAAGAATAGGCCTAAGCTTAAAAGCTTTAAAAAAATAATAAGCTTAAAAAGATGGAAATGATTCCTGCTATATACTATGATTTAATACGTTTTTTATTATATATTTTATTTTATAATTAATATATCATGACTAGATTAATTTGATTAATTAATGAATTATCACTAGTATCATCATTCATTTTATAAGCCTAATGTCATTTACAAGAATGTTTTTATAGCAATAAATATTAATTTATTAAGTTAATATAAGCTTAATTTCTGTTTTAATATTTATTTTAAAATATGCAAATGATTCCTGCTATATATGTTATTTCATAACATTTTTAAGTTTTTAATTTATATATTATGGGTGTATTTGGATCGCTAGATTAATTTATGATTAATTAATGTATGATCATTGTTATCTTTGGAAACTTAAAATGTCATTCATTAGAATGTGTTCACTTCTAATTTTGCATTTCATTTTGAATTTTATATAATCATTAAATGCAGAATTGCCTGATATTTATGGCAAACCTAATCTGTCATTCATTTTCATGTGTTTTATGTTTTCAATATGACGGACACAATGGTGAATCAAGGTAATGAGCAACCACTGCTAATGTGGCATTTCCATGTTAATATCTATAGTTTACTGTTTCTTCATAAGTGGCAGGTTCTAGATTGATGATGTTAGTCAGATGTGGGACTAATAAAGGGCCTGTTGAAAAGCATCCTGGGAATGACTCCACACACATCTGCTGTACGTCATGCCTACAGACGAAATCACTCACATGCACATGTATGAACAGCTGCATGCAGTTTCTCTCCTCCGTTGCCATAGTTTTACTCTGCCGCCCAAAACAAAAGCTCACACATGTCTTTCCTCTTAACCCTACTCCATCTGTCAGTGTTTACGCTTTCACTTTTTCCAGAAGAAATTCACGCATGTTTTCATTCAGGTTTATCATCTTTCAGGCGGACGCTGAGCGTGCAGAGGATTCCATCTGTTTTGTCCTGAACTGTGGGATATTTCAGATATTCGTGAAAGCACATGTGTCAGACTCAGTATGACAGTTTTGAAACCCGTGTAGTCAGAGAGAGAGGAAAAGAGACTGAAAGAGGGAAATATCAGGTACCTGTTATGTGAGGATGATACGATCATATCAGGTGGAAACAGATTGTTATTGGTCATAAATACGTTTTTATTGTCAGTGTTGATGGTACGATTCATTTCCTTCCTCATAATTTATGTTCAAACAGTCAAATTTGCCACACAATGGTACTTATAGCTACAATATGAAGTGAAATGCTTGTGAAACAAAACTACATTTCCCATCATTCTCTGTGGCAGCACAAGACCAGATAAAGCTTCTGTAACAAACAGTCTGGCTCTGGAAGTAAAAATCCCATTCATTCATTTTTAACTCTGTAAAGTCTGACATATGAAATGTGACCCTGGACCACAAAACCAGTCATAAGTAGCACGAGTGTATTTGTTGCAAAATTATTGATTTTTCTTTTATGCCAAAAATCATTATGTTCCATGAAGATATTTTGTAAATTTCCTACCGGAAATATATCAAAACTTAATTTTTGATTAGTAATATGCATTGCTAAGAACTTCATTTGGACAACTTTAAAGGCGATTTTCTCAATATTTAGATTTTTTTGCACCCTCAGATTCCAGATTTTCAAATAGTTGTATCTCAGCCAAATATTGTCCTATCCTAACAAACCATACACAATTTGGGGCATATGCTGATATTTATATGGCCAAAAAGATGAAATTCTGATGCTTGTAATGTAAATAAGTGAGATCTTTATAACAGTATAGCAGATACATACATAAAATGATATCAATATCAGTTGTCACTCTATATCTCCAATAATATGTCTTAGTAAGATGATATTTAAAGGCTTAGTTTGATGATAAAAACATATAATGCAATGAGATACAATGATGATTGACAATATCAAGTAAAGATAAACAAATAAATGTTCCTCAAATGACTGATGATCGCATTTGATCAAATGCATATTTTGCAATAAACTTAAAATACATTGTTATACATACATCAACATCTTTCAGTCAGTAGTTTTATATTTATCCAGAGTTTTTATTTTGATTATTTTGTTTGCAGTGCAAGTGTAGTTCAATTTGCAATTGTAGTTCTTTGTGTAGTTAAAGCTGCTTTTTTTCTGTTTTTTTTGCTTCAAATCACTGTTGCACTCTCTTATACCTGATGCACTTCCTCTTCGTTTTGCTGCTTTTGTGCAAAAAAAAGACTTTCAGACTTTCAAGCTTGTAAGCAACTTGGCAATCACCAAAACCACCACTAACTAGTATAAACCAGCATAGAAATGCATGCTTTTTATGAGAAATATAAGACAGTAAATGTTTTTAATAGCATCACATTATAAGTTACATATGCTAAACTCAAACTTTTCAGCTGATGGACCAATACAAACGAGTGCACTTTGATTCCTGGAAGTTGCATTGCAGTTAGATCTGATTTGAGCTTATGATTTTCAAGAAGTGCTTTCCAGCTTTGTGTGCAATATGCGTCAAACAGTCAGTAAAATGATCCGTTGTGGAGAATGCATGTGGAGCGTTTGTCCAGGAGAAAGACGTGAACATATCTTGACCTTTTTTCAGCTGAAGAACAGGACCGAGCAACGGGCCTCTTTGTGTGTGAATGAGACGTACTGTAGGGTCCATTTGAGTTTATGATGAATAGTGAGAATTAACCGTTTACACGCCCTCAATATCTTCTCATGTGACTCATAACATGAACTGAGATTTTAAATTCATTCATGTGAACTTACGTTTGCGACTGATTCAACTAATGGCCAACAGCTGCTTCAAGTTAAAATAAAGTTTCTTCACAGCACCTTATACTGTAAAAAAATGATGTAAATAAAGTTTATTGAAGCATGTTGTACAAAAATACTATTTCAGTCTTTCTACCTAAAAATATAACATTTAATTCAGTGTTACACTAAAAAAAAAATGGGTGTAGAAACTACTTTAACTCAGAAATTGCTAGTAAATTGTACAATTAATTACAAAGCTGCAACACATTGAATTAAATGTAAAATGTATAAAATAGAAAGATTAAAATTCTATTTTCCTGTAAAACATAATCTAAAAGTCTATTTACAACTAAAAAATGACATTGAACTTGCTGTTTCTTTGTAATTTTTTGTTAAATTTACTAAATTTCTGAGTGAAAATTATTTCTAGTTAAGTAAATAATACATGTTTTTTTTCAGCAAAGAATCCCGTTTTTGAGTCAACTTGGTTGGATAGCTTAGAAATAAAAAACTCAGGACTTCTCAACAAGACACATGCATGATTCAGGGAATCATTTAAACCCTGCAGGACGATGCACAAACTGAACTTTAATACTGTTAGAGGACTGGTTGCATCATTAAACCTATGGCGAATAATGCTAGTGATCCTCTGCAATGACTCTTCAAAAGGCTTTGAGTTTGTAAAACCCGTTTTGTGACCTTTTTAAGACTGTAGTGTTCTCGTAGGTTGACAGATGGATGCTCAATGGCACGCTGTGCGGTTTAACGTTGGCTGCATGTCACTCATACATGTACTTTCAGAAGTGCTGCTCAGAGGAAGCGGCAGAGAAAGTTTGTGATTGCAAAACAGCTGCAGAGTTCCCTGCGCACACACTTACACTGCCCGAAAGATGACTCAACAGGTTTCGTACATTGACTTGAGACTTATTTAAGATTTAAAAAAGGACTGAATAACAGGAAACTTTGGAGCTCTTGAGGTTTCACCTGATGCTGTCAGATATTTCCATCTCACCTCAACGGCTCCTGAGCTTCATTTATCAGTCATTACAGCATCTGAACTGCTGAGTTTGTCGTTTTTTTTTGGACAGAAACAGAACTCTGACTTCATTTCTCTCTATCTGTTACTTTATGTGCCCGTAAAAGCTCAGAGGAAAATGATATTGATCTTGCATGTAGTGGAGTTCAGTTATGTTGCATTTAGGTGTTAATCTAAATTTCCTTTGCAGCAATTTGGTCTTGGAAGAATTTGATGAGAAATGCTTGAGTTCATGTTTGATGAAAGTATTTTTGGCTAAAATGGTCTCAGGCCATCAAAGACATAAAGGAGTTTGTTTCTTAAATTAGATTTGGAGAAATGTAGCATCCAGCTCACCAGTGGATGCTCTGCAGTGAATGGGTGCCGTCAGAATGAGAGACCAAACAGCTGATAAAAACATCACAATAATCCACAAGTAATCCACACCACTCCAGTCCATCAGTTAACATCTTGTGAAGCCAAAAGCTGTGTTTTTAAGAAACAAATCCATCAAGGCATTTTGATTTTAAACATTTGCTTTCAGTTAAAGGGATAGTTCACTGTGAAATTAAAATTTGATATCTGTCAGCTTACCCCAAGGGCGTCCAAGATGTAGGTGTCTTTTTTTCTTCAGTAGATCCAATTTTGATATTTTTAGGTCAAACCGCTCTAGTCTGTCAGTCATATAATGGCAGGTATAGGTCATTGTCTCTATAAGAGGGAAAAAGAACATGCACAGAGAAATCCAAATTAAACAGTTCCCTCATCAGAACTGGTTACATTGATGGCCTAAGACACGAAACGAGCGGTTTGTGTGAGAAAACGAACAGTATATCGTTTTTTACCTCTTGTACACAACCATGTCCAAGTGATCTGAGTGCGCGCACGCATCCGGTGTGTGTGACGTGTGTGCGCACGCTCTGGCTTAGTCTGCGCAAGCGCCGGAAGTGATCTCTCGTGCGTATACGTCACTCATTGTTTACACAGAACAGAGATTGTAGGTAAGACGTCAAAATCGTCTTCCATTGTGATGTCCTGTACGTCTAAATATGTTTAGATCTTCACAGTGAAAGGTAACACTTCAGAAATCTCTGTGTAAACAATGAGTGACGTATACGCGCGAGAGACTCAGATCGCGCACTCAGATCACTTGGACATGGTTGTGTACAAGAGGTAAAAAACGATATAAATACTGTTCGTTTTCTCACACAAACCGCTCGTTTCGTGTCTTAGGCCATCAATGTGTAGTTACGATGGGGAATTGTTTAATTTGGATTTCTCTGTGCATGTTCTTTTTCCCTCTTATAGAGACAGTGACCTATACCTGCCATTATATGACTGACAGACCAGAACGGTTTGACCTAAAAATATCAAAATTGGATCTACTGAAGAAAAAAAGACACCTACATCTTGGATGCCCTTGGGGTAAACTGATAGATATCAAATTTTAATTTCAAAGTGAGCTATCCCTTTAAAATATGAATCCTCTGTCCATAATAACTCTTTCTCCTGTGAAAATGTCATCTCATCTGAATCTGCACAGATCAAACACTGTTTACGAGCCAAAACAGTCCAAAACAGCTCTAAACAAACATGTTGGTGGATTTTGATGTGAGAGACAACAGGAAGTGGGCTTTTTCACAGGAGGAAGCGTTATTAGGGATTATGGATTCATATTTTGGCCCAAAGTGGCATTCTGAAGTTAAAAATGCCTTAATTCCTACTGTCTCAGTTGTCTCTGTGCAAACAGAGATCTCATGCATGATATTTCTGCACTCCTTTGTTTGCTGATTTACATATTTCCCATCTGTAATGAGGGCAGCTCTGTGGCCTGGTGTGGCCGTTGAGGATGGCCCAGGACGGTTTTTACAGCATGTGTAAAAATGTTAGCATTGAATGAAGCCACAAACATGAGCGTGTGATTCACTTTCCTGTGTGCATGTGGTTTAATAAACATCCGAATACCAAAACACAAGGTACCCCTTGCTTATTCTACGCCGACCCCATCATCAGACGGCCATTTTTACAGCGCGCCGGAAACATTTCGCTTGGGTGTGGCGCGTAACTCCAGTCCCACTAATGACGGGTTGGTGGGGGATTGTTCTAATCTAGCAAACCCAAAGTTTAAGGAACTTTCCTTCTAACTTTAAGATGGAAAAGACTCAAACGGCCGTTTCCCAAGCACACACATTACTGTACGTCCTCACGACGCGACCACCAGGAGAGAAAATGGATGTAAAGTGAGCGTGCGTTCCTTTAAATATCAGGCCACCCACTCAAAGACTAACAGAATAACATCCTGAACGTGTGTATTTAAAGGTGAGCTCTTTCTGTCTTGTGTTTGCTCACGTATTAATAATTTTATGAGAAGTACTTCAGACGTCTCGGAGGGATTCGTACATGTGGAGCATGTGGAGCTGGCAAATCCAAAGCTAAATGCAGCAAAGAGCAAAAATATACTGTAGATATCAGTTCCAAACTAGTAAGGACATCTTTTGAGTTGTTTTTGAATGGTTTTAAAGGGATAGTTCACCCTAA
Source organism: Tor tambroides (assembly GCA_021397915.2). NCBI lineage: Eukaryota > Metazoa > Chordata > Actinopteri > Cypriniformes > Cyprinidae > Tor > Tor tambroides. The sequence continues at coordinate 55,297 of JAFVLL020043598.1, forward strand.
AATGAACATTTACTGTTCTTCCACATTATTTTCTGTAGAACACGAATGGACGTGTTTAGCGAGATGTACAATCTGCTCTTCTGAGGAGACTTCATTGAACTTGGATTGTGATTTATACCAACAACCTCCAGAAAAGACAAAAAAGCATAATAAAAGTTGCATAAATATGGTCCAAACTGATCAAAAGAGGCAGTAGAGACATTTATGATGTTACAAAAGATTTCTATTTTGAATAAATGCTTTTTTTGAACTTTGTTTTTATCAAAAATTCCATAAAAATACGAAGCAGCACAACTGTTTTCAACATTGATAATAATAAGAAATGTTTCTTGAGTAGCAGATCACCAAAATGTTGTCTATATGACTATATGCACTATATTACAAATCTTTTAAAGTCATATGTTAGCTTTATATGAGAAACAGACCCCAAACACAAAGCTACACTGTAAAAATTTTGTAATTTTACAGAAAAATACAGTACAAAATACCAGTGTAAAAACCTGTTTGTTGTAAGTTACAGTACCTTACCATGTACAATATAAAATTGCAAATAAAAATAGTCAAATTTATGTTTTTGGAAGTAAAAATATTGATTAATTTTATGCATAATTTTATGCATTATGCATATTGAGAAGTACTTTATGCATCTTAGAGGGATACATACATATGAAGCAAAGCTGTTGGCTGGCTAATCTAAACCGAAATGGAGCAAAAAGCAAAAATACTGTAGATATCAGTTCCAAACTTGTAACAAAATCTTTTAGTTGTTTTTGAATAGTCTTGAATAGGGAAAATGTAGTAATTTAGTAATAGTAATTACATTTTTTTTAATAAATACAAAATATTTGTTATTATTATTATTATTTTAATTAATTAATTAATTAATTTATTTACTTTTTTAATTTAATTTTAATTTTTTCATGAACGGTCAGACAATCACCATTCAACCTGCTCTCTAGGTGACCGCGCATTTTCCGAACACGGCGTTTATGTCATCGTCCGCTTTTAGCCGAGGTGACTCACCGTGTCGCAGTCTGGTGTGAAGGAGTCGTAGGTACCCATGATTCCTACGCTCTGGGCTTTTCTTGGAATGTGCTCCGGCTGTAGGATTGTTCTCCTTCCTGACCCTCGGCAGTCCTTTTGTCTCCGGAGCGGCGTGTGCTAATTAC
>JAFVLL020043599.1:0-11869 GCA_021397915.2 Tor tambroides
AATGAAGTTCAGGCAAGCAGTGCCACAGTTGACTTTATTAGTTTACACCAGATTAATGGGGATAATCATTTAAGTGATGGAGATGGATTACCCTCTGCAAGATGCTCCTTGGCTCGGGCTGGCCCAGCCACAGACTGACGAGGCTCCATAGCCAGAGCCAGAATCAACACAGAGAGATAGGAAAAGTAAGCCAGAAGTGAAAGGTTTCTTTCCGCCACACAATTAACTACAGGGCTGATGGTGCACAAAAGTGTGACAAAATGTTAGCGTAATGAAAAACACAAATAAAACTTTTTTGGGGAGTGCAGCGATTTCAGCAATACTTCCGTTTATGTGAATAGCATAATACAGCTTTACAGAGACGGTCTAGCCAACTCTCATGAGAAGTCATCTGAATTTGTACAAGACAGCGAAATTGCAAGAAAACTTACAAATGCATAACCCAGCTATAAAGCCAAAGCTTTGGCCCAAACCCTACACTCTTAAAAATAAAGGTGCTTCACGATGCCATAGAAGAACCTTTTTTGTCTAAATGGTTCCATAAAGAACCTTTAACATCTGAAGAACCTTTCTGTTTCACAAAAGCTTCTTTGTGGCGAAAGAAGGTTCTTCAGATTATAAAAAGGTAAGCAAGAGATGATTCTTTGTGAAACCAAAAATGGTTCTTCTATGGCATTGCTTGAAGAACCTTTTGAAGCACCTTTATTTTTAAGAGTGTAAAATATGCTGAAAATCATGAGGAAAAAAACCCTATAAAAGCCCTACCTTTTCATTTAAGACAAGTTCAGTACAATTTCCTATTGTACTTGAATCATTTTTGAAATATGCATGATTTTGCCGCCTTGTATGAAATGCTATTGTTTGAGTCTGTTAGGTCTAATAAGAAAACACAGGAACATGAAAACCATTCCCTAAAGAAAAGCAAGTTATAGCATACAGTCATACACAATGGTAATACTAAGTGTTTTTATATACATGAAAAATTTGAGAAAACATAAATGTAATTTATTTATAATTTAACCCCTGAAGAATAAATATTTTGGTAGATATTTTTTAAATTAATTTGTTCAAATAATTATTAAAATGCATTAAATGGAAAAAAATGTATAAATAAAAGGACATAAGGAAGATCTGGAAGGAAACTTTCTTCTTGTGAAATATAAGGCATAGGTAACCTATACACAAACACTTGAATGCATCTAGAGATGGATGAAGCTATTTAAAAATACACCACTGTTCAAAAGTTTGGGTTCAGTAAGATTCGTATTAAATGTTTTTAATTTTTATTCACCAAGGTTGCATTTGTTTGATCAAAAATACAGTGAAAAAAGCAATACTGTGAAATACTATCATAGTTTAAAATAACCGTTTTAAAATAATAGTGTTGCAAGCTGATTATGTATGATTCAATGTGATAATGGGAGCCTGAATTGCTTTTAAGGGAACCACACACATTCAGTGGCATACAACATGTAATATGTTGTAAAACAACACTAATATTGTCGTTAATGCTTCTATAACTTCTATAAACATTTTAAAAATACCCAGTAAAATATAACCTAAAGTTATAACCTAAACCACCTGCACATGGCTCTGACAGGATATTGCATTTCTGCCAACAATGAAAGTGTCAAACACACCCCCACCCATCCACCCACAAACCCACAGTGCTGTATCAACCTTCCCAAGAAGGTTTAATTATTGTCTCTCATTGTCTTGCCTTCTCTAAGACAGATCTCAGTGTCAGAGTGTGTGACAGATGGAAACAGGGAAGGTACACTTTGCCACACACCTCGCAAAATCAGTTTCAACTAGCCCCCATCCTCACAAGCAGGCATACGTATCCGAAACATATGCAGCATCTTTTTAATGGCTGTCTCTCCTCATCTAATGTCACAAAGCTTGTGCAGCGTAAGCAGGACTTCCCCAAATGATGATGGAAAGTCATCAACATAAACATAAAGACTGAAGAGCCCCATGCTGTTGAGTAATAGGGCATGAGACTGAGGGGACATCTGTCAGAAAAACTGCAGGAATACATCCTGTGGAGGAGAGAGTTCAAATGGATGTTATATTGATGTCTGGCATACTGTAGTCTCATTCTGAGCCGTTTTGTTTTAGGCAGTGCATCTGAACCATTGCTGCACACTCCATTTGCATCCACTGTAAAATCGCAATAAACTCATGTTCTGTGGAAGTGAACATCTTGCATCTTGTTGCTGCTTTTGATTCTTCCTTTCTGCTGTTCTACATCCTATGCAAAACAATAAACCACTTAATTTAAGAAATTACTATGACATCAACACTGTGGTAGATTGTAACCCACAAACTGGTTGTCAGTAAATCACTACATTTTGTTTCATGAGGTTGCTTAGCAAACCCTTTAAACATGTTATGAAGCCAACTGCAATAACTAAGATAAAACACAGGTGCAGTTTGGTAAAAACTAAAGTGCAATTTATATATATATATATATATATATATATATATATATAGTGCCTTGCAGAAGTATTCAAACCCCTTCATTTTTTTCACGTTTTATTATGTTGCAGCTTTATGTTAAACTGCATTAAATTGCTTTTTTTTTCTCCACATCAATCTACACTCCATACACCATAATGGCAAAGCAAAAACAGAACTGTCACAACTTTGTAAATTTATAAAAAAAATAAAAAATCTGAAATATGTTGCATAAGTATTCAAACCCTTAACTTAGTACTTAGCTGAAGCACCTTTATAGCCTCAAGTCTTTTTTGTTTGATGCAACAAGCTTTGCTCATCAGCATTTAGCAATTATCTGCCATTCTTCACCTCACCTGTTCACCTCTCAAGCTATGTCGGGTTGGATGGGGGCAGATGCACATTTTCAGGTTTCTCCAGAAATATCTGATTGGGTTCAATCGCAGGCTGTGGCTGGGCCACTCAAGGACATTCACAGAGTTGTCTATAAGCCACTCTTGCTGAGCAGAGCTGGTTTCTTGTTTCTCAGAGTCTGAGGGTCCTTTAGGTGCTTTTTTTTTGCAAATTCCAAGTGTGTTTTCATGTGTCTTCACTGAGGAATGAATTGAGTCTTGCCACACTGACATAAAGCCCAGATTGGTGGAGTGTTGTAGTGATGTTTGTCCTTCTGTAGGTTTCTCCCATCTGCATATATGATCATGGAGCTCAACTAGAGTGACCATCAGCTTCTTGGTCACCAGTCTAGACAAGGCCCTTTTCCATCAGTTGCTCAGTTTGGCCAAGGAGGCCAGCTCTAGGAAGAGTCCTGGTTGTTTCAAACATCTTCCATTATGGATGATGGAGGCTACATGATTCTGTGAACCTTCAATGCAGCAGAATTTTTTCTGAACTCTTCCCCAGATGCGTGGCTTGACACAAACATGTTTCTGAGCTCTACAGGCAGTTCTTTTGACCTCAGGGCCTGGTTTTTGCGCTGATATGTATTTTCAGCTGTTAGACCTTTTATTAAGATGTGTGTGCCGTTCCAGATCATACCCATTCAATTGAATTTGACACAGGTTAACTTCACTCAAAGTGTAGTAACATCTACAAGCAATATGAATGCTCCTGAGCTAAATTTCAACTGTCCCAGATAAGGGTTTGAATACTTATGCAATGGAATCATTTATGTTTTTTTATGTATAATAAATTTGCAAAGATGTTAAAAACCTGTTATTTGCTTTGTCATTATGGTGTGTGGAGTGTAGATTGTTGTGGGAAAAAAAAGTAATTTAAAGCGGTTTAACGTAAGGCTGCAACATAACAAAACGTGAAAAAATGAAGGGGTTTGAATACTTCTGCAAGACACTGTATATATATACACACACACACACACACACACATACACACACATTAGATAGATAGATAGATAGATAGATAGATAGATAGACAGATAGATAGATAGATAGATAGATAGATAGATAGATAGATAGATAGATATACATACAGGTGCATCTCAATAAATTAGAATGTCATGAAAAAGTTCATTTTTTCTTGTAAGTTATTTCAAAAAGTTAAACTTTCATATATTTTAGATTCATTGCATGTAAAGTAAAACATTTCAAAAGTTTTTCTGTTTTAATTTTGATGATTAGAGCTTACAGCTAATGAAAGTCAAAAAACAGTCTCTCAAAATATTAGAATATTTACATTTGAGTTTCAATTAATGACCATCCCTACAGTATAAATTCCGGGTATCTCGTTCTTTGAAACCACAATAATGGAGAAGACTGCTGACAATGATCAAGAGACAAACACTGACGCCCTCCACAAAGAGGGTAAGTCACAGAGGGTCATTACTGAAAGGTGTGGCTGTTTACAGAGTGCTGTATCAAAGCATATTAAATGCAAAGTTGACTGGAAGGAAGAAATCGGGTAGGAAAAGGTGCACAAGCAACAGGGATGACTGAAAGCTTGAGAATACTGGCAAGCATAGCTGATTCAAACACTTGTGAGAGCTTCACAAGAAGGTGGACTGAAGCTGGAGTCAGTGCATCAAGAGTCTGCCGCTCCAACATCTTCAGGAAAAGAGCTACCAGCCACTTCTGAACCAAAGACAATGTCGAAGCGTCTTACCTGGGCTGTGGAGAAAAGAACTAGACTGTTGCTCAGTGGTCCAAAGTCACTCTTTTCAGATGAAAGTAAATTTTGCATTTCATTTGGAAATCAAAGGTCCCAGAGTCTGGAGGAAGAGTGGAGAGGCTTTTGAGTCCATGTTGCTTGAAGTCCAGTGTAAGTTTCCACAGTCAGTGATGATTTGCGCTGCCATGTCATCTGCTGGTGGTCCACTGTGTTTTTCTGAAGTCCACAGTCAACGCAGCCATCTACCAGGAAATTTTAGAGCACTTCATGCTTCCTTCTGCTGTAAACTTTATGGAGATGCTGATTTCATTCCAGCAGGACTTGGCACCTGCCAACACTTCCAAGGTACCAAAAGCTGGTTCAATGACCATAGTGTTACTGTGTGATTGGCCAGCAAACTAAGCCTGACCTGAACCCCATAGAGAATCTATGGGGGTATTGTCAAAGGAAGATGAGAGACACCAGACCCAACAATGCAGATGACCTGAAGGCCGCTATCAAAGCAACCTGGGCTTCCATACCACCTCAGCAGTGCCACAAACTGATCACCTCCATGCCACGCCGAATTGAGGCAGTAATTAAAGCAAAAGGAGCCCCTACCAAGTATTGAGTACATATACAGTAAATGAACATACTTTCCAGAAGGCCAACAATTTACTAAAACTGTTTTTTTATTGGTCTTATGAAGTATTCTAATTTGTTGAGATAGTGAATTGGTGGGTTTTTGTTAAATGTGAGTTTAAATCATCACAATTAAAAGAACAAAAGACTTAAACTACTTCAGTCTGTGTGCATTGAATTTATTTAATACATGAGTTTCACAATTTGAGTTGCAACTTTTCCACGACATTCTAATTTATTGAGATGCACCTGTAGATAGGACTTTAGTTTTAGACAGATAGATATTTAATATTACATATGTTTTTTTTAATTATATTAATGTAATGATTATTTTTAAAAATCTTGTTTTTAAACATAGTAATATTACTGCTGTAGAAACAGTTAAAATTATTTTAAATATCACTTTAAAATAAAAACAATAAAAATCTTACAAATATTTTTTATTTAATCAATAACATGAACTGATTGTCTCAGAGCTCTTTGAACAGCTACTTCTTTGATTAATTTAGGTTAGTAATGACAAAACACACAAATTCAGGGTCAGTTTAAGAAACACAAATCCTGTGTGTTTTATCTGCAGCCCAGCTTAATAAAGCTTCATTTCAGGCTCAGGTTCAGGAATAGCTTCACTTTCAACAAAGTGATACATCATCCTTACATGCTACAGAGATTCAAGACAATGCATATATTATAAAGACAATACATGCCAGGGATTAAGATTCAAATTCAAGGCATATACTGCACCAAACAATCCATTTCAAATATTTGGTCATAAAATTAGTCACCTCTGATTCAACTGGAACATGCTATTACCAAACTGATGAAGAGTAAGAAACTTTTGTACAGCACTAAACTGTCTACATTACATTAATTTTGGTCCCTTTCAGGTTGTTCTACTGGGGGAAATAAAATAAGAAGAATATGTTTTATAATCATTTATTCTTGATTACATTGTAAAATAGACCTGTAAACGAACACCTTTCATTGTTTAACTGATTGAATAAATACATTAAAATCCACAATATAATCTCAATCAGACATTTTAAAGCAAATGTGTTTTATTTAATATGTAACATAAATGTCTGTTTTATTCATTCTGCATTCAGCTTATTCTGCATCAACATATCCCAGCTCACTGATATAACAAAAGTTTAAAGCAGATGTCATCTGCATAGACAACTGCATGGCTTTACCAATAATGATGATGCAGTCACTGAATACATATTCACAGCTCCTATATTACACAAAAAGACTGACATCACCACATATGTAAATTATTAATAGCATGCATAGTAAAATATAGGCTATGCATGAAGGCAAATGAAATTGACTAAATTAAATTTATAGCAGTGAAAAACAGCATATGAATATACATGATTATAAAAAAGTACATTAATATCCATGAGATTGTATGATCCAGTGGTGATTTCCCATCTTGAATATGAGCAAGAGATAAAAGAAAATCATTTATCAAAACCAAATTTCCACAAATGTTCAACTGCCCTCTAGTGGTAAGCACATAGTACCTCCACTAACAATGCACACTGGAAATATGCACTTAAAATTGAAATCCACTCATCAACGATGCTGTGACGCCAGAGAAACCAGTTTTTGTTGGTGAAATAACTAACAGCAATTAGTGCATGTGTTAAATCTATTTTGATTTGATCCTTAAAGTATGGCTCATTAGACTCATGCGATCTCTCTGTCTCTTTCTTGAAGGCCTGTTTGAGGTCATGTCAGCAGAAGCCTTTACTTATCAGGGTGAGTTATGGGCTTGTCTGCAGTAATGGCCTGTCAGACACTCACTCTGCCTGCCTTTCTGTTTTTCTCCTGTCCTTCCTCTCTTCTATCAAGCATCAGCACAGCTGACCACTCCCCAAAACACATGCAGTACTGCTGTGTGTATACTGCATGCATTACAAAGAGAGAAAGAGTGAGTTTCTAAGAAAGCAAGAAATTCTACTGCTATGTGAATTACTGGAAAAGTTAGTCATAGTTAACATTTTAAATTTCTACTACTCTTTTAAATACCATAACATATTCTATTTTTAACCTCCATAATTAATTAGATTTTAATAAATAATTATTTTGTTCTAAATTCTAATTTTACACTAATTTTTAAGTTTGACATTATTGCTTTGATAATACAAATGTACAGCTTTGTTATACACACTTAACTGAAATGAAAGAGACAGCAGAAATGGTGCAATAAATACAGCAATGTAGATAGATTATGTGTTATTGGACTGTATTTAATATGGAAATAAATGATAAAAAATGCACTTGCAATTTACTGTATTGCCAAGATGTTCGTGTATCCACATGCAGTTGTATGAAATGAATAAGATTTAGCTAATGTACCTACTTATTTTCAGGTAGTATGCTATACAGTCGTTGCTAATATTATATGCATTACCATTCAAAGTTTGGGGTCAGTAAGATTAATTTTAAGGTTTAAAATAGGTCTTATATATATATATATATATATATATATATATAATTTATTTCTTTATTTTCTCCAAACTGCTTGTAGAGTCGCAAGTAGCTAGTATAATTTGACTAGGTTTGTAATATCTCTACTGAATTCTCTCTGATTAGCTGGTATTTTTCATGAAGTACCTCAGTTTTGTGTACTCAAACTTCCTCTCCTGCTGTGGTTCCTAGAAATATTGAGCCTGCATTTTCCCATGTCTAGACTGTGCTCTCTCGCTCTCTCTCTCTCTTTCTCAGCTGTGAATGCATCTCAGCAGGTTCAGACAGCATGCAGGCCTCTCTCTCACCAGGGCACTGAGCAGCACTTCCACACAAACAGAGATCACTTCAGGAAGATAACAGGGCCAGAGGTCACGGATCTCCCTATTCTCATCCGGCCACCATAGTCATATTCACCATCTCCACCCTGGTCATTTGAAAACATAAACAATACAAAAATATTTACAGTGATTGAGGGTCTTTTTTATACTTTTTTTTCTTTTACATAGTAGGCCTAACTGTGGCAAAGCATGCAGGTGTACATTATCTGAACAATGGACAGAAACAAAACAACAGAAGTAGCGTCAGCAATAAACAGAAACAGTTTCGAGCAATAAAAAAAGCCTCATTTTGTAAAGCGGAAGTAAGCTATTTTTTGTGAGTGCGTGAGACTTCCGACTCATTATACAGGTAGGCTAAATAACAAGAACAAAGTGCAGTAAACGGTAAAACTATTTGAATAATAAATTAAAATAATAGAATATTAATACCAGTTTGCAATATCAAGCAGCATAACGGATTAATTTTGTACAGCTAAAATAACTTGACTGGCACTGACATTGGAAACCTCCCAGTCCCACATTCGAGCTACGTTACGTTGAAAATAATGTAGAGAAGAATGCGTAACATTAGCACTCATTCGTTCCCTGTGGTTTCATTTATAAATAGATTGTGTGATATAAATAAAATATGATTACATTTGTAATTATGTTATCTCCAACAGTAGACCTTTTTCTGGACGCGGAAGTCTCGCCCGACTGGAACGATCTTTACATTTCCGGTCTCTGGTTTCTAATCACATTTACATATTTTCCGAGCCGATAATATAACGTGAAACCTATAAAAATACTTTTAAAAAGCACATGGCGCCATAGTTTCATCACTTTACAGTGTCGTAAACAATCTTTTTTGCAGTAAAGGCCCTGCCGTAGTTTAATGAGTGGGAATGACATGAAGCGACGTAAGGTTAGCTGGAATTTTGTCCACAGAATGGTAAGAGCACACATTTTATTATTTCACACTCAGTATTTTAACTTAAGCGCTGCAATCCACGCATACAGCGCTGGACATGGACAGATTTTCTGGTACGCAAAACAAGTACATTAAAGGAATTCCTTTAGCTAATTGCCGTTACTGTGGCAGCAAAGATCAGCACAGCTTAACCCTGCGCACATTTTTATATGTAGTTATATTGAAAAAGTTTCAATTCAGTCGATCTTTTTTTTTTTTTTACCCCGTTTTAACATGGATTTGGAGAGGGGAACACGAGAGCATCCAAACGGAAGTTAGAATCCATCATGGCGCCGCTCATCAGTTACTCAGGAAAAAGCAGCATTAAAGCACACAGATGTCAGCTAGCCTAACTGCAAGACTTCATTCATAAAACACATTTTCTAATGTACTTGTTATTTGTACATCTGTAATAAAGTGATAGACAATGGCATGTTTGTCTGTGTACCGTCCGATTTGAATTTTAATGAAAAGCACCCGAGCAGCCTAGTGTTATGGTGGTTACCTTATCTCCTCAGATAAGCGCGATTTCTGTTCACGCGTGTTAACCTGTAATTAACTTCTGTGGTAATTGAATTATGTTAAACACGACTGAAACGTACATGTATTTGTACGTAAACCAAACCACACCACACCACACTACACTCTTTTGGCTGCGTCGGCCTATATAAACAAACGTAAGCACAGGTGTGTTAAATGTGTTACATACATTTCACCACTAGATGGCGGAATAAGACAAAAAAAGCTGCTGTATGATTGAGAGCTCAGAGAAACACGACTACTAATGACCACACGATGGCACCGTTTCTTTTAACAAACCCCAAAGACAGCAGATATTAGTAATATGGGAGCTGTCCGTGTAACTTGAGAAAAAGGCACTGCATGCTCTCAAAGCTTATGAAATTAGTTCATTGCTTAAGACTCCTACGAGGCATTTTAATCATTAGTTCTTTCAGTTAGTATGCTTACTTTTAAACGTAGCCTTCATGTATGCATTATCAGCACTTTTACATTTACAATATAAACCTACTTTCAGGAGTCTCAGTTTTAATTTTAAGTTGCTTTATTGGCATGACAAGTAGGCTATTTTTCATTCATATTGTCAAAACATTTGCGGCGCTGATGAGTGCAATTAAAATGCTAAATGAGAATTATGCAAAACAACACTGATGGGGAAAAAGTACGATAATTAATAAATTGTGTTATTGTGTTAACGTTCTGGTTATTTTTCTGCTTCTCTCGTGTTCTATCTTAATTTCTGTCAGAATTTCTTTAGAATCATTTTATTTATTTATTTAGGACTTTATTCAAAGTTATTTTTAAAACTCTTTTCTTTTGAAATTATTTCATTTTTGGAATTTATTAGGTTTTATGAGTCTTGTAAATGTATTGTCCTCTTTTTAAATTGCATTATTAATAAATGAAATTTTACGCACAGAGGGTGAAAAATAAAACTGATTTTAGATGTTCTTTTCATCTAATAACTTAATGGTCAGGATCACTTTAGGACAACTAGCTAATGGCCCAATGACAATAATTTGGTCACTCAGATTACTCCACAGATCTTAAGCAGTGCTCAACCGTTGTTGTTTTTTTCTTCTCTCCATAGTGTTTGTGATCAGACAACAGCACCTAAAGGCAGGGTCAGAGGACAATCAGCACTTACTGAAGATTTGATCATGTTTTATTTGAATGAACTTAAATGACATGCCCTCTTGTCTGCGGACACACATAAGTTCAATACTGAAAATATGAAACGATTGTGGTGCCATCGTTTCATGTTTTCTTCGAGTTCAATATGCTGAGCTCTTTTCTGTCGGCAAAACAAAATGATAGCAAATTCATCGGAATTAGTGTTTTTTCTGATATTTTCCTCTGTATTACAACATGTTGAGAGTGCAATTACAGTATCCTGATGTAACAGCAGATGAGGTGGGGTCCCTCAGCAGAGCAAAAATCAATACAATTGTATTGTTACAACTTTTAAATTATAAGCTGAAAACAACAACAACGCAATAAACAACGCAATATACACTTACCTGTATTCACGTCTATTAAAAGGAAAAAATGACTTATATTGGAAATGAATGTATATAAGAAGACGCTTCATCGCACACTTACGCTAAATCAAAGTTAATAAATCAGTTATAATTTTTATATAATTTATAACTATAATAATTAATAGTGTCAAAAAATTAAACATATTTAAGTTCATGCCATGATATAAAAACGTCAAAATATTACATGCTTCATGAAGGTGGACGATAAAAAAGGGGTTTCCATGGCAAATTACACAAATGAAAGCTCTGCTCCCCAGTGCTCTTTTTCAAACACACACAGCTCTGTGTTGAATAGGCCTCTTTCCCCTTTAAATCTTAGACATTTTGACAGGACACATTAAGATCTGCCTGCTCAGCATGAACACATCATAAAACTGGACAGGCAATTTCTGTTTTCACCAAATAGCCAGGCTAACTCGTTCTGCATCTTTGATTTTAATACACTAGACACGCAGCTTAGCAGCAAGGGAGGGGAAAAAAATATCTGGCTAGGTATATTTTTCGAGTTATGCCCCTCAACTCCCTTAGATCCATTTTTCCGTTTGAATTATCAACTAGAATTTGATTAATATGCAAATTTGAGGCGAAAAGTCTTGTATAATTCTTTCAGTGGAGAGTAATTAATCAACAGTTAAAGAAAATTAATACATATATCAATTTTGTCAGGGACATGCTTAGTTCAATCGTCCGTAAAATTGAAGTTTGAAGTATTAAGGGGGTCCCACAGAAGCGTTAAACTAAAACACAGGAATCCACCCCTATTTAGTGATCAATCAAGCTTTCCCCTCAGGTTAATCTGCTTAATTTTTCACCTCGAATCATACACTGTTATGACATGTAGT
>JAFVLL020043600.1:0-22686 GCA_021397915.2 Tor tambroides
GGAAAACGATAAAAAGCAAGATTTTCACTGTTCACTGATAGTTTTTGCAGTGGATTGCCCAATTTGCGTTCTTTTATTCCACTTTAACCTCTCTTTCGTTGTTATTATGTCTATTTCTGTATATCTGTAACGTTGTCCAGTTGGAACTTTCACCCCAAAATGGCGGCCGCGCTACCGAAGCGCCACCTAGTGGCTGTTACCCGAAAAGCATCAGAGTTTCGCCTCTTGGTATTCTATACTCTTTGGTTATGGCGGGCGAGAAAAAAAACTGTAAATAATTAATAAAAACAAATGTAATAAAAACGAATTAATAATATATAAATAACATCCCTCACTAATAAACCTCCCTCAGTAATGGGAGAAAAATGGCAAGTTTGAGTATTAAGGAATTATTTTTAATTAGCTATTTAAAGGGGAGTTTCTTAAATATCTTAGTTTAACTAAGGCCTAGTCCGGGCTTAAGCTAAGCCCCGTTTGTGAAACCGGGGCCCTAATGTGTGTTTTCCTCAGCATATTACTCAGATGCAAAAAAAAAAAAACCCTAATAAAATATGTATTATAAATATGACATCTAGCATAGCTCAATTAATGAATGATGGTTTCAAGCCCATCTATTGAACTCTATTAAAAAGAATGTCTTAGTGTTGATAAAATAACCATATTGTAAATATCACATGAATAAATAGCTTTTTTGTTTTTATCAACCCATTGAAAATGAGGTAAATATAAATCCCAAACAACTTGGAAGAAAGTGAGCATTTCTGAGCCATGGACTCCCTCCGGAATTTCAAATTAGAATAGCCATTTTAATTTATGAATAAAAAGGGTTTGTGGATAACATTACTAGAACAAGACATGAAAGTCTCTTCATTACTGAGGGAACACAGTGAATTAGCCTTCCAGATTGGCCTACAAATTGACATCACAACTGCAACACCCAACTGCTTAAAATGATTAACAAAAATCTTGTTGAATCTTGTTGAATGGACATTCAGGATGACATTATTATTGACTGATTTTTATATGCTTTTATAAACATTCCATGGTGTTGACCAGACTCAGCTGTGAAACCTAAAAGAGACGCTGAATTAAAAAAAAAATTGCCTTCTGTCAGGAAACAGTAGTAATGTTTTTTTAAAGGTAGGCTATAGTTCTGATTTTCTTCACTTTAATATTTTAATATAATCTATTAAGTTATGATCTTAGGACGGTCATTTCAACAGAGTGATAATGCAATAAAACATAACTAACAATATATATACGCCAAAATGAACCATCACTTTCAGTGTTCGATGTTACAAGCAAGGCAGTTTCAAGATGTATTCAAGACTGTTTCATCACAAACTAACCTTTAGCTTGCACTGACTGCCTGAAAGCTTTGCACTGAATTCTTGTACGGTAAGGCAAATTCAGGTTGGAGTACAATCCTGATAAAAAAATGAAACCGATAAAAAATGTAAGTATAATCAATAAAATAAACATGCAAGCAGATGAACCACAGTAAAGACATTATTATTTATTTTGCATGAGAAATATAATGGTATCAAATACACTCACATACACACACCACATAAACATTCAAATAAACCTCAAACTGAAAGGAGACTCTTTCTTGTTACTGATAATTACGATACATTAACATGAGTGATTGCCTTTGCATGAACAAACTGTCTTGCCTAAATGAAATAAAACTGGACATTGTGCAGATAAGCAATTAGACTTAAAGGTGCACTAAATAATTTTAAGAATGTTAAATAAATTAGTTTTGTTCTCTTCTTTTTCATAGTTTTGTGTCTGTTAACTCTAGGAACGTACGTTAGGTTGTGTCTTTAATGTATGTTGTATTTGATTTGTTTTATGTCTGTTTTGTTTATTTTGTAGAACACCTTGAGCACTGCTAAACTGTATAAATATATGCTATATAAATAAATATTTTAACTTAATGCTTAAATTGCACAACACAGTCATGTGATCTCAACATGGCAACACACATTATGTATTTACACCTGTATTTTCTAAGCCAACGATATGACTGGATCTCACGTGAGTGTGTAACGTTTGTTAAAACTAATCATTTTTGTTAGCTGTAAAACAGTGGAAAAATTAATTAGTACACCTTTAAATGGGAAGCTAACACCAGACTTTCTTGCTCTGTACATACTATATCATTAATGACACAAACATGAAGAGAAAACACATAAGCCCGTACAAAAGTCTGATAAGTGTTGTACAGTTCATTTGTCATAAACCTGAAAAGGCCTATATGAAGCGTTTTCTAACCCGCCTTCACTTTGCATTTCGCCAGTCTTTTTGCGTATGAAAAGTGACAAAGGTAACTGCAGTTTGGTATCACATGAGCAAATGTTTGATGTGCATCAAAAAGTCAAGGATGGTTGTATAAAACCTCCATAAGTCCAAAAAAAAGAGTAAAAGATGGATGTAGCTGGAGAACGATCAGCAGTACACCGACCAGTAAATAAGGTTGAAAACAATATAGGCTCCCGGGAAGATCATGCGGGAGTATTTATCAATGGCATGCGTGTTCTGCATAATGCGTAAGGCACGGATGCCCTTTTTCTTAGTGTTGGTAGATTCGCTGCTCACTGACAGGTGAACCACCATGTGCTCCTGTTTCTCTGGCACCACTTCCTCAGGAACCATGGGAGCTTCTGTGTAGCCAGCCAAGCTGTTGGTGTCAGCCTCGCTGTAGGTCCCATCCAACATCATGGTCCTGGTGTGGGACATACCACAGGTGCAGGGCAATGACTGGAAAAGGTTGAATTGGGCAATCAGGGAGAACAGAGAACAAAGAGAAGATCATTAACAAGGGCAAAATATCAGTTGGTGTTAATTAGCTGATAGCTGACAATCTTATCAACATTACTCAACCACTAGTAGTGTGATGAAAGAGGAAATGTGTTAAGACACAATTTTTCTTTCCTGTGTTGATGTAATTACTTCTAAAATGTGGGGTCGAATACAGAACACAACAGTTGAGTTACATAAGTAAAAATTCAATTCTTTATCTCCATAGAACTGGGCCTGTTTTCACGAAGCATCTTAAGGCTAAAAGTAGCCTATTTAGGAGAAAATCTTAAAAGCAATCTTAAGAAAATATTAAAGGGCGTGTCAGTCCTAAATTTAGGACTCCGAAATTTTTGCTCTAAGAGTATTTCACAAAGCGTTTTAGCACTAAAACTAGCTCCTAAATCTGTGAAAGGTTATAGGAGTAGTGAAGAGGACTCCTGAATCACTAAGACCAAGCCACAAACAATACTAAATTCTGCCTCAGAACGTAAACATTTTAGAAATATTTGAGCTCTTTGGATTTGGAGGTTAATCCCAATTCCAAATTTTCCTTTGATTATATCCTTGTTTTCATTAACCAGCTGGGGAAGAAGTAACAGCTGTTCTTGTGTCCAGTTTGGTTTTCTTTTACGTTTGCATGTCTTACTATCAGACATGATTATTGTACTCTGTTAATTAAAAGGCTGTTTATATGCATATTCACTAATTATGAGAAGCATACATGTAAGAAGCTGACAATTATCTGAACATATGCTTGTTTAATTAGTGACACTTAGCCTGTGTTTTAAAATATTTGAGTTTTTTAGCCTTTATTTGAATATGGCAACATTGAACTCTACAATATTTCTATGACACTCTGATAGAGACCCCTCCCCTATCAGCCAATCACTGTGTGCATAGTTAGTAAGCACATCACCCATAGCAACAAGGTCAACCCCGCCCTTACTCTTAGCTTAAAGTCCGCGTGAAATCAAAATTTACAATATTTATTTTGTTAGTGCACATTGTTAGGCTTAAGGTGAACAATTAATCCGTGCAAGTTAATCCTCTGAAAAAGAATGGTTTCTTGGTAATCTTTATTCAAAATCTGATCATTTGCTTCTACTCTGATTTTTAATAATAATTTATAAACTGTGAGCTACTGTACGAGGTTTCTAATCGATTGGAATATGAGTCTGTTGAAGCCAACAGATTATATTATTGAAACTTATTTAATAATTCACATCCTAGCCGGATGGCTTGGTTCATTTCATATAACTCCTAAACAAAGACCTCTGAAAATTCATATGGGGAAAAAATAAATGGGAAAAATACTTCCATGAACCAAGGCCAGTGATAAAGTTGGCAGGCACTGTTGCATTCTATATGCATGCCAATAGCCTTTTTAACATGAAAAAAAAGCCAATAGCCTTTTAACATGAGTAGTTTATAATATTAAGTATGTATATTGTATACAGTTCATTGTAGGCAAGATTTCTGTATGCACAGACATAAATTTAAAATGTGTACACTGTGTGAAGTACAATATCCCACAATGCAATGCGGTTGACGTGACTTTCTATTCATGGATGAGTCGGACAAAATATCCACACCATATTTTGTGTTATGATATTTGATTGAAATTACAAGAGTTATTTATATGCAAGATGGGATTTAAATTACTCTATTTTTATTCAGAGGTGTAAAAAGTACTCAAAAATTTTACTCAAGTGAAAGTACAGATACTCAGTGAAAATTTTACTCAATTAAAAGTACAAGTATCTGGCCAAAAACATACTTGAGTAAAAGTAAAAAAGTACAACTTTAAATTGTACTCAAGTATTAAAAAAGTAGAAGTACTTTTTTTCTAACGGATATACAGAAGTTTTGTTAAAGGGTGAAAACAAAACAAAATGCACAGGTCAAACGCATACATTTAGTGCAACAACAACAATTAAAATGCAGCACAGTGGAACACACACAAATACAGGGAAAGGGATTAAAGGAAACTCTGTCCTTTCCACCCTCATGCCATCCTATATATATATATATATATGATTTTCATTTATCAGATGAACACAAACTAAGAGTTTTAGAAAAAAGTCATCTCTCTTTGTATAATGCAAGTGAATTGGACATCCAAAAATGAATATGACAGTAACTTATATAACCCCTGTTAATGAATCAGTGTCTTCTTAAGTGAAACGATAAATACAAAAAATACAAATACCAATATTTTAAACTTGACCGTCGTGTTCACTTTGTGCGGTTTCTGAAATGGTCCTGTCCCCTTGCATTATACAGACTAAAAATCTTTTCTTGTGTTCATCTGAAGAAAGAAAGTCATAAACATCTGGGACGACATGAGGGTGAGAAAATGAGAGCAACAAAACCCTCCATTTCATGTCATGAGGTCTTGAAAAAAACACATACATTTTCATTTTGGTGTACTGTTTCTTTAACCAATTCAATTTTTTTTTACCTGCTCTCTAACTGCTCGATCTCTGAGCTTACGCTCTCTCCTCTCCTGGACCGTGGTCAGATAGTTGACTGCTGCATACTCCAAGACGGACAGGAACACAAACACAAAACTGACCCACAGGTAAATGTCCACAGCTTTGATGTAGGAGACTCTGGGCATGGAGGCATTCACCCCAGTGATGATGGTGGACATGGTGAGCACCGTGGTGATGCCTTGATAAAATCAACACATCCTGTTAAGATCTGCGGGTGTGTAACTTAACATAGGAAGCAACTGTGACGCCTGAGGCAAAAACGATAATCTTACCTAACGAAACTCTGGCTGGAACAGCCCTGCGATCAATCCAGAACGATACCCATGACAACATAACCATAAGTGTGGCAGGGAAATAAGTCTGCAACAGGAAGAAGAAAATGTGGCGGCGAAGCGTAAAGTTTATATACAGGCGGTTGTACCACCCTAAAGAGAGAAAGAGATAAAAATACAGATGGAGTCAAATATTAACCTAGTGAACACTTTAGCTACACTTGAAATATTGTACTATGCATAGTGAAATATTATTACAATTTTTCACAATTTAGAATAAAATATATTTTAAAATGTAATTTATTCATGTGATGGCAAAGCTGAATTATCAGCATCATTACTGCAGTCTTCAGTGTCACATGATCCTGCAGAAATCACTCTAATATGCTAATTTTGTGTTTAAGAAACATTTATAATTATCGTTGTTATAAACAGTTATGCTGCTCAGTGATTTTGTGTGAAACAATGACACATTTTTATTCAGGATTCTTTGATTAATAGAAAGTAGGGCATTTATTTAAAATAGAAATTACTACATTACAAAAAATCTATTAAAATCTTACTGAACAGTGGTATATTTTAAAGCAAGACAGCACAAGCCTATTTCACACACACACACACACACACACACACACACACACACACACAAAAACACATTTTTTAGACTGTAAATGATAAAAAAATATTTACACATTGTCCAAAATTAGGACACATCTGATAAACCAGTGGCACTGATTAAATGTCACTGCAAAACCAGCTCAGAGAATTAAAGTTAGTTCTGAGGAAAAAGCATCATATGCTTGCAGTCAGATGCCACTTGCTTTGATATTTAATGTAATAGCATTCATACACATTTAAGTGTGACTTAAGTGTCCAAATCCGTCTTGGGGCCACACTACTTGAAATAAATCAACTTGACAAATAATCCCCCAATACCTGTGCTGCTGTAGAAAGCCAGCCGAGAGGTAGTGTGAAACTTCTGTATGAGGAACTGAGAGAGAGAGATTTTGTCATCTATACTCAAAGACTCATCTCCACTTTTCCAGTACAGCATCAGATCCTCATCCGTGTAGGCGTCTAGAAAAGAAGGATCCATTTCAGGAAAAACTAACTTGGCAGAGTGAATTGAGCATGTGCCGCACTAAAAATAACACAAATTAATGATTCACTCACAGCTCTCCAACTCCAAAGAGCAGGTCTGTGAATCCAGCGGGAAACGGCTGAAGTCCATGTTGCAGGCTGCTGTAACGGTGACCCTGGGCACAAGAACCATGTATAACACGGATGAAAATACAGAAAGCCACCGTCTTAGATCTTTATATTTCATCATATTCCTCACAGACGCCTGCTTTATTCACTTTTCGAACCCAAAATCCATGGAATTTTCATATGCGGTTTCAAATGAAATTGGCAACTGTATTGATAGTTTACCCAAAAATGAAAATTCTGTCATCATTTCCTCACCTTCATGTCCAAACTTGTATGACTTACTTGTAGGGCTGGGCAATATGTCCAAAAGCTATCACAATATTATTTTCATATCATATATTGATATTTATCATAAATATTAATTTAGCGTTACCAGAGAAAGAAATGCTGAAGAAGAAATGCTGCTTTGTTTTGAGTTTCAGTGTTTTTGTTGGTAGTTTTTCTCAAATTAAATGGTGAAAAGCTTGTGAAGTGACTCTCAGAAGAGGTCTGGAGATTAGGTTTCATGTAGACTGTCCTCATATATTGAGACAGCAGACACTCAAAACACTGTTAGCGGCTGTTAGATTTACCAATATGATGCAAAATGTCCAGAGCTTATCATCGTTAGCAACAAAATGTTGATATTGTTTATTACCAGCCTTATTCTCTTGGTTCTGTGAAACGCAAGTAGCTTTCTTGCAGAGTGTCCAAGCTGCTCTTCTCTATACAATGGACGTAAAAGAGCAGCTTGGACATTCTGCTAAACATCTCCTTTTATGTTCCACAGAAAAGAGAAGTCATATGGGCTTGGAATGACAGTAGCTTTGGTAAGAAAGCTCCTGCTAAGAATAAAAATGTAAATGCGAAGTAAATGTGCTTAGTAATGCTAGTCAAGAATGGCACACTAGCGCCATTTACTGAACCGACACTAAGGCCGTCTCATTTTTCTCTCTGTACTTCTCTGTTCTCTACAGTGGTGTCCATCATTTGTTGGACAACGGAAATAATCTGGGCCAGTCCCATCAATAATGACACTTTCCCCGGAGCCAGAACAGTGTCTGACTTTGAACTCAGAGCTAGCCCTTGATTATAGCCTGCACGCAGGTAGCTTGTCCTAATTTTTAACTCACAGCACAAAAGACACAGCAAAAACATCACAGGCCAGAAGCGTCGTTCTAATTTTAACACCGCAGCAATATGCAAATTCTTAAGCCCAGCGACGTGCTTTTGTTTTCGAACCACATTTAAATGAAACCACACGCAGTAGTTGAGTTGCTTGAAGGAGAAATGTAGTAACTGCTGAACAACTGAAAAAATATTAACTTTTTCTTACATTGTACAAAATAAACAGGAATTATAATAAATATGTATAAGTACATTTACATAAATACATTTAAACTCTATACATATATACATAACTTACATATAATTGGAATTATAATGGCTCACTTAAAAGTCAGAAATGCCGGTGTAGATAATCTGCTTTTTTTTTTTTTTACCTCAGGCTGTAAAGAACGTGACCATCAGGGAACACTCTCAGCATGATATTTTCTGTGGTGGTGTCATGAATAAAAGATCTTTTAGAGTGGACGAAGAAGACGTCAGGAACCCAGATCTTCTTCACCAAGCGCCCGTCGAAAGTCATGCTTTTATTTGTGGTGCTGGTGAAAGACAAGCGCTCATCCTTCCAGTAGTGTCTCAGGTATAATGTCATAGTAAAGTCCTACACAGATGAAGAAAAGGACATTTTTAACGGAGGCTCTACCATTCTTGTTTTCTGAACTGTTTACAAGTTTGGGATGAGAAATTAATACTTTTATTCAGCAAGGATGCATTAAATCGATCAACACTGACAGTGAAGATATTTATAATGTTACAAACATTTCTATTTCAAACAAATGCTGTTCTTTTAAACTTTCTAATCAAAGAATCCTGAAAAAAATATTAAGCATCACTACTGTTTTCAACATTAATTATAATAAATGTTTCCTGAGCACCAAATCAGCATATTAAAATGATTTCAGAAAGATCATGTGATACTGAAGGCTGCTGAAAATTCAGACATTTTAAAAATCAAATAGAAAACAGGTATTTAAAATTTCACTAAATAACAGGTTTTACTGTATTTTTATCAAATAAATGCAGCCTTGGTGAAAAACAAAACAAAACAAAACTTACTGATCCCAAACTTTTGAATGGATGTGTATATTTGGGTTAATCTCATGAGAACTTGTTACATTTGACCCCAAAATCATAGGACAAAAATAATAAATTATATTTGACATTAATAAGATAAAGACTTTTAGGACCTTTATGATTTTGTGTGATTAGGACATTATTTTCATTCAAAATAAACATATCTCCCTCAAAGCCACTTACTGAAAGATATGATTTTAAAGAAATAGTTCTACCAAAAATTAAAATTCTGTCATCAATTACTCATGCTGTTTACTCATGTTTTGTCCATGATCACCTTGTTCATGCTGTTACATGGGCGTAGATCACAAGGGGGACGTGTGCCCCCCACTTTTAATATCACTAAATTCGTCCCCCGCACTTTTTCGTGCAAGTATGTTCGCATAGAGGTTTTCAAGAGCCGGTGTGAATAAATATAGATTTAAATTCAAAGAGACAGGAAAGTTTGTGCATGACCTGATGTTTTATTTGGACCCAGAATAAGGCGAGATGAACATCACGGAGCGCTAAACACTCCATGCAGTGTATGTTTCATTCATACGCGAAGCCGGAGGGCGCTCTTGAGCAGAAAGTTGTACCAGGAAATCTCTAATATGGACAAAAGTGTCTTGCTATCACTGTATGAAAAGAGTTGTTTTCACATAAAAAAAAGAAAGGTTTGGAAACACGAAGATATTAAACATACAATTGCGACAATATATGGTTTGCGTTTTCAAGTCATCTACAGGTAATAAATATATGTATATGCAGTGCTAATTGACAGCATTTATTACAGTATAGAAACTATTCTGCCTTATTATGTGATAAAAAGTGTTTGTAGTAGGCTATATAAACAAATCATCATTATTGGTTATTGCCCAGCAGTGTATCTGATTTCTAA
This sequence comes from Tor tambroides, assembly GCA_021397915.2. Lineage (NCBI taxonomy): Eukaryota > Metazoa > Chordata > Actinopteri > Cypriniformes > Cyprinidae > Tor > Tor tambroides. The sequence goes on from JAFVLL020043600.1 coordinate 9,843, forward strand.
GCCAATTAAAAGCTAGAAATAAGAGAAAAAATAAAGTTGCCTATACACTAGGCCTACCAGTCAAAAGTTTTTGAACAGTAAGATTGTTAATGTTTATTAAAGAAGTCTCTTCTGTCAAGCTTGCATTTATTTGACCCAAAGTAAAGCAAAAAGTAAAATTTTGAAATATTTTTGCTATTTAAAATAGCTGTTTTCTATTTGAATATATTTTAAAATGTAATTTATTGTGATTTCAAAGCTAAATTTTTAGCATCGTTACTCCAGTCACATGATCCTTCAGAAATCATTCTGATATACTGATTTGCTGCTCAAAGAACATTTATTATTATTATGATGTTGAAAACAGCTAAGTAGAATTTGTTTTCCGGTTTCTTTGATGAATGATGATGAATGATCTTTTGTAACATTATAAATGTCTTTATCTTCACTTTTGATCAATTTAAAGCATCCTTGCTAAATAAAAGTATTAATTTCTATAATTTCTTTTCCAAAAAAAAAAAAAAACAATTACACTGACTCTAAGCTTTTGAATGGTATAGTGTATAATGTTACAAAAGCTTTTTATTTCAGATAAATGCTGATCTTTGAATCTTTCTATTCATCAAAGAATCCTGAAAAAAATGTACTCAACTGTTTTAAATATTGATAATAATAATAATTTAAAAAGGTTTCTTGAACAGCAAATCAGCATATCAGAATTATTTCTGAAGGATCATATGACACTGAAGACTGGAGCAATGATGCTGAAAATTCAGCTTTGATCAATTACAAAAGATCAATTACATTTTAAAATATATTCAAATAGAAAGCAGTTGTTTTACATAGTAAAAATATTTCACAATCCAGCTTTTGCTTTATTCTGGCTCAAAAAAACATTGGAAAAAATCATTAAAAAACATTAAAAATCTTACTGTTCAAAAACTTTTGACTGGTAGGTTATATATATTACAGAAATGTTATCTTTCCTCTTGGGCAACTCCTTAGAACACTTGGTCTTAACTTCCACTTTTATGCCGATGACACTCAGATCTACATACATTCAAAACCTGATGTCAATATGCCTGTGTCTTTTCTTTCTCAATGTTTTACTGAGATTAAAAAATGGATGTCTGAAAATTTGCTCTGTCTAAACAGTGATAAGACCGAAGTGATGCTTATTGGATCACCTCACCAGTTGCGCAAAGCAGAGTCCGCAACTCTAGGTCTGGATGGCTCTGCTTTACAGTTTCAAACTAAACTAAAAAATCTGGGGGTGATATTTGATGTCAACTTAACATTTGATCCACATGTTCGTAATACAGTCAAAGCATCTTTTTTTCATCTCAGAAACATTGCCAAATTACGTCCCATGTTGACTTTTTCTGTGGCTGAAAAGTTAATCAACACTTTTGTGTTTTCGCGTATCGATTATTGTAATGCTTTGCTGGCTGGAGTCTCAAAAGCTACCTTAAGTAAATTACAGTTGGTACAAAATTCAGCTGCCAGAATACTGACTAGGTCCAGTGCAAGGGAGCATATCACACCTGTCTTGGAAAAATTGCACTGGCTTCCTGTTAGTTTTCGTATTGATTTTAAAATTCTTTTGCTTACTTATAAGGCCTTGAATAATTTGGCTCCTCAATATTTGTCAGAGCTTTTAACCCCCTATACACCTACACGTGTTCTACGCTCCTCTGAAGCTGGTCTTTTAACTGTTCAATCAACTCGGCTTAAAACTATGGGCGATCGGGCATTCTCGTCACTGGCTCCTAAATTGTGGAATTCCCTACCTTCTAAGATTAGAAATGCTGAATCCCTTAGTGTTTTTAAATCGTCCCTTAAAACTTACTTTTTTAGGGTGGCTTTTAGGTGATTTATGTAATTACTTTGTGTTTTTATATTGGCCTTGTATTGTTTGATTTGTTTTTTACTGCTTGTACTTTTGTGTGTATCTTTTCTAATTTTATTTTTGTATATGTATGTACAGCGCTTTGAGATGCTACTTTTAAAGGCGCTATATAAAATAAAGTTTATTATTATTATTATTATTATTATTATATTGTAATGTTTTATTTATATATATATATGGAATAACAGTACAGGGGCATAGCCATCATTTCAGAAGTGAGGGGGACAGAAATGTAGCACACACACACACACACACACACACACACATATATATATTGTAATGTTTTATTTATATATATATATATGGAATAACAGCACAGGGGTGTAGCCATCATTTCAGAAGTGAGGGGGACAGAAATGTAATATATATATATATATATATATATATATATATATATATATACACACACACACACACACACACACACACATACATACATATATATATATATATATATATATATATATATATGTGTGTGTGTGTATATATATATATATATATATATATATATATATATATATATATTACATTTCTGTCCCCCTCACTTCTGAAATGATGGCTACACCCCTGTGCTGTTATTCCAAACCTGTATGACTGTCTTTTTCCTTGGAACACAAAAGGAGACATTTGGAGACTGTTCATGTCACGAGAACGAGGACTAGAACTTCTGTGCCCTTTTTGAAGTATCATAAAAGTGGTTCATATGACTTGTGTGAAATATCCCAAATCTTAAGGCCTCTGAAGACAGAAGAAGAACATAGCGCGCAAGTCATAGGAACCACTTTTATGGGACTGTGGTATCCTTTTGAAGCTTGAAAGCTATATTCCTTGTCATTGCAATCAAAAGAGTGACCACATTCTTCAGAAATTCTCCTTTTGTGATCCAAGGAGGGAACTCTTTGTGTTTGCAACAACATAAGTGATGACATAAATGATATATAACATTGCTTTTTTCATTATAGTGATTAGAATGGGATTTTCATTGCATTACAGTAATGAAAATTGAGAGGAGGGGATATGATCAATTGTCATGAAAATAATGCCCAATGATAAAAACATTATGTTGGCTTCATGTCCTAAGCAAAATGTAGTTTCTTTCTTTTGATTTTAGGGTGAAATATGAGCTATACATGTTCTTCAAAGGTTATGTGAGCTTCACTTATTTTCTTTATAAACACTGGCAGTTTACACACTCCAAAGTTTTGGGAGTGACAACTGTTTTATTGCTGCAGCAAGTACAAGGCCAATTGCACATCAATTCCTTACAAGTCTTTTCTTTGCAGTTTGTTTAAATAGAAAGTCGATGTAACTCTCGATCCTCCATATGACAGCTATGCCTCTCTAAATCGCTCAAGCAGATCATCCCTCCTCTATTCTTTCTTTTGGTTATATAACCATAAACATTTCAAATGGCCAGTAATTATATATGGTCAATAAAAGCACCATACAGTTTCTTTGTTGCATCACACAAAGGCTTCTACCAAAAGGGAAACACAAAACATGAGAATGGAATGGCAGAATGGGTGTCATATTGTGTTAAAACAAAAGTAAAAAGAAGATCCATGATCAAAGTTTCTGCCATCAGAGATGCAGCAGATCTTTTTTAGGAATACCCTTGTGGGACTCAGTAACTGCAAAACAGCCAGTAATAAATGGGCAAAAAGCTAAAGAATTATGAAATTGAGAGTGATTCTTACAAAACTTGTGTAGAACATGTCAAAGTCATTTTGATCAAAATCAAAAGAAAGAAATTATATATACTATAAGAATCAATATTTTTTATAATAAATATTTTTTCTTATTATATATCTTATTTTTCTTATATAAATTATCCTTTGCATAGAAAATGAAACCTATTTTTAGGACTTTTTTTCTATTTTTGCATAGTAGATTTTCATAACAATTATTTTTTTCCAGTACAGCATATTATTTATTTATATTGCAAAATATTTTACATCATGGTAGTGTTTTACTGGCTTTGTTTTTATTGTGTTTTTTTTTTTAATATTTAAATTTAATCAAAAATGTCAAGACATCTGGACGTATCTGAAAATTTGAGGCCGAAATGTACTAAACTGTAATGTAAATAATGTCACAATGCCAAAAATCCTAAAAACGGGCTTCATTTTTGTCAAATTAAAATTCAACCGTTTCATGTGTGCTCATATGTTCTATAATTTAGAGTCGAATAGTTGAGGGTGTTATGTAAAACAACATATGTGAAAAGCAACTGTTTAGGATTACCTACCATGTCTACTTCTGAAATACTGTCCAAGCTTTCCACTTGTACATCAACTCCCACTGGAATAGCAGGACCTGCAAAAAAATCAAAGCATTTAATCCATTTATACAACATATACAACTGTGTTTCTCAATTGAATTACACCATCTTCTCCATCTCACAGCTATATGACCTCTTATGTATTAATTTTTCATAATACTCATTGTTTACTGGATTCTGACAGCTTCATACCAGTGCAATTAGCAGGGTGTTCGCTAAGACTTCTGTGAGCATCATTAAATACGCCCTCACAGCCAGATCTGGATCTGTTTGCTTTCCACCAGATCTGTTCACAAAAGGCTTAGCAGCTGCTTTGACATCTGACGGATTGTAAGGAACGCTAGCTCTCAAAGCACAGGCCTTCGACCGGAACTGCAGCTTTGATATCCTACATGGAGCTGCACTTGTAAGGTCTTTTGTAGCAAATCTAAAGCCTTGCTCTTTAGCAGGATTAGTGTAACAGGGCTATCTGTCACTCAGAAGGTAAGACATTTAGGTAAATGGGCAGGGGGCAGCCTGTACATATGGACGGGGATCATGTAGTAACGCCAGACAGATTCAAAACGAGATTTCCAGTGCGTCCCATCGGCCACTCCTAGTCCTAGTAATCCGACGAGATTATTGGAAATGGTGGATTAAATTTTGATGCTCAAAATGACACTGACACTGAATGAAACTTGCCATTACGTGTCACTTAATGTATCGCTCATAAAAACCCTTCATGAAAGCACAAGCATTACTTTATATGCTGCAGAAAACACATTTGAGGCCTGTAGATAAATAACTGCCAACTGTGGAGATGACTTTTACAAATTTGCTTATGTAATCCAGATTCTTATTAGTAAACTATTGCCATGCAACACCCACTGGACCATCCTGTCAATTTCCCTGTCATGTACCATCAAGGCTTTTCATATCACACAAATAAGCCTAAATAAGGACACAGCTCCTAGGTAAAATCGATTTGTCCAAACTAATCAACCCCCCTGCTGTCAGTTTGAGTCTGAATCCATTAGAATGACCTTGAGTTCAGCTGTCCTCTTTCTCAACTGTAGTTACCACTTGGAGGTGGGTATTTGTGTTTTTCTCGTTAAAAACGACTTCAAAGACCTCTGTTTTAACTGGATATCATTAAAGGGACAGTTCATCCAAAAAAAAACACTATTTCACACAAATTGTTCCAAATCCATATCGATGTTTATCTCTCTTAAAATTCATAAAAATATCTCCTTTTGTGTTCCACAGAAGAAAGAAAGTAAGTTTGGAACAACATAATGATTATGACAAAACGTTCCTTAAAGTTATAGTTCATCAAAAAATAAATAAATCATGTTGTTCCAAACCCATATGACTTTTTATCCTCTAAAAATTCATAAAAATAATTTTTCTTTTTCACAAAAGTCAGTCATATAGGTTTGAAATGACATAATGCTGTTCATTTTAAGGTGAAATACTTAAAAAAGATCAAATCATCCCTTTCCAGGGTTGATTTTATAGCGCTTTTCTTTCAAAGTTCCTGAGGCTATGACATTGAGCTGGTGATCGCTGGTTGATGTTTGGCCAGTGGACGGTCTTTAAACCAGCTGTCTGCGGGGCAGGGCAGGCTGGGATTGTTGCATGTGCTAATCCACGGGGGCTGGCTGACCGGGCCGATCAGTACAAACCGCTGCCAGATTAATCTCGTCACCAGCGCCATAGCAGATCGAGCGATCCTCCAGATGGACCGACCCATCAGCGAGGACCGCTTAAGTCTTTAACGGACGAATAAAAAAAGTGAGAAAAGAGAGGGAGAGGCAACAAAATGTAATGTGATTACAATAGTCCTCAGTTTCTCATGCAGCTCGTAACTGATCCTTTCGCCGAATGTCAGAATTCAGCCAATTTTGCCTGTACGAAGAATAACACATAAAATGCTGCTGGCTTCGAGACATGTGGCATCCTGGCATGGAGACGTTACTTGATATCTTTTGATCTTTCATTTCATTTCGTATCTGATTTTCAGGCGCTGCTGGCCCAGCTGGCCCAAACATTAGTATTGAAAGCAGCATTGCGCATATGCAAATCTGCAGACAGAAGTAAACAGGGATGTGTGTTATCTACAGCATGATACCAATCTTTAATATGTGTAATCCTTCACATCAAGAAACACATATTGCCCTGTAATGACCCATAAACACGCAGTGAGTGCTATATGTTCTGCGTACATCAACGATGCTCCCCTTGTGGAGGATTAGGCATAAGCTTTATGCACCATCAGTTAGCCGTCTCTGGATTTAAACCAGACTGCAGTCATGCATTAGCAATTCTCTTTTGCTTCTGAAGTAAATCTCATTTATGCAGTACACACGGCACATTATACCTGCACTACCTTTTACTAATCATTGCATAGGATACTGCAATTGGTCGATGAAAAGCATGCTAAAAAGGATTGTTTAATGGTAGGATACAAGGATAGAGGACAATGGTGCAAAGTGCATGATTTTATATATAATAATTATTATTGCATATCGACTGAGCTGTGAAAAGAAATGGTTCAACAAAGCCATGGAAATACTTTTAAAACAGCATCATATTTTTGAGTAACATCTACAAGCAAAACAACCAACCCCCTGTTTAGTCACTGGGCAATTCACAATCTTTTATGGATTTTAAGCAGAGCTTCTCTATTATTTTGGTTTTAGTCCGGTACAAAGGTATTATAGAGAGCATATTGACCAGCTGCATCTCTGTATGGTCTGGGGACTGTAAAGCCTCTGATTGGAGGTCTGTACAGAGAGTGGTGAGGACAGCGGAAAAGATCACTGGCTCTTCACTGCCTTCCATCCAGGACCTCGCACACAAGCGCTGTCTGACTCGTGCTCAAAACATTGCAAAAGACCCCACCCATCCTCATTATGGTCTGTTTACACTGCTGCCCTCTGGGAAAAGGTTTCGCAGCATTCGGTGCAGAACAGTAAGGTTCTGTAATAGCTTTTTTCTACAAGCTATCAGACTTCTGAATTTAAAATGACCTCGTAACCATTTTATCTCACTGAATCTTTTAGTAGTGAGTCTTATGAGAACTAGATGGAGACATTGAAATAACAGCATTTTTTACAATGTGCAATAATTGTACTTACTTAATAAGTGCAATTATTTTGTTTTAGATGCCGCTAATTACTGTGTGCATCATTTAATATTTATATGCTACTGTCATTCTTTTAGTGTTATATTCTTTTTAAATGCACGCTGTTGCAATTTTTATTATATTTAGCATTTTATACTGATTTTTGGTACATGTTTATGTTTAGTTTGGTGCAGTACTTATGAGCCAGTGTAACGGAATTTCGTTCATATGTGCACTCTGTATGTACAGTTGAATGACAATAAAAAGCTACCTACCTACCTACCTACCATCAGGTACCATACAGTATTTTTGAGCTACAATGTCAGTATAGGTATATTTCACAAATGCGCTGAGATAGTTCACCCAAAAATGAAAATTCTCTCATTAATTACTCACACTCACGTCTTTCCAAACCCGTAAGACCTTCGTTCATCTTCTGAACACAAGTTAAGATATTTTTGATGAAATCTGAGAGCTTTCTGACCCATAAACAGCAATGTTCAAGGCCCAGAAAGGTAGTAAAGACATTGTTAAAATAGTCCATGTGACATCAGTGGTTTAACCGTAATGTTATGAAGCTACGAGAATATTGTTTGTGTGCAAAGAAAATAAAAATAATGATTTTATTCAACAATTTCTTCTCTTCTCCTTACTACCCTTCTGCTCCTTGAATGTGGTAGTTGCATTGCTGTCTATGCAGCAGAAAGCTCTCAGATTTCATCAAAAATATCTTAATTTGTGTTCCTAAGATGAACGAAGGTCTTACAGGTTTGGAACTAAATGAGGGTGAGTAATTAATAACAGAATTTTCATTTTTGGGTGAACTATCCGTTTAAGCCCAGAGTCCTTTGAATTACTTGACGTTTACTGAAAAAAAAGACTTAATTACCTTAAAACCAATTATTATTATTTGTATTATTATTAGTTTTATTATTATTATTATTATTATTATATAGGATATTATAATAGCTAATTGCATAATTCTACATTTTAAAATAATTAAAATAAATTTTTTTTACTAAATATTGACAGAGCAAACATTTCTATGATATTTCTGCAAGATATTTTTGAGAAATGACTACATGCAAAATAACCTCTTGTTCTGAACCAATCTCTTTATTTAATCACTGGTATTTCATAACCTTTTCAGTATTTTAAGAAGAGTTTCTCTATAATTTTGGTTTTAGTACAGTCTGGCACATACCGTACAGACCAGCGTGTATGTCTCTCTTATCTGATGCCCTTGGTTCAGTTCATGGATCTCCCTCTTAATGAGCCGATGATCTGATACAGGTGCATTAAAAAAGGAAGACATACAGAATGTGCAGAGCAGTGGTACCCCAGAACTGGAATTGAGAACCACTGGTATAGACATATAGGCACAGTCACTTCACACATCCTTCACAACAAAACTATTCTCTCCAATTATGGGGATATAAAATGAAATAATATAACAGTTATAATGCATCTTCGTCTTTTGCCACCTCAGTGTTTTAGTAGCATTTTTTCAGTCTTTGAGTTTTCATGGGCAGCTTTTAGAAGCTTACTGTAGGAAGCTTTTTACACCCAAAAATATCCTTTCACTTAATTGACATTTACTGAAAACCGTAATTACCTTGAATAAAACTAAAAACAGACCTATATACAGTGCCCTCCAAAAGTACCGGAACAGTAAAGACAAAATTGCTCTGTTGGCTGTGGGGTCAAGACATTTACAAATATGATTAAAAGATGAATATGAGACAAAACTACAGAATGTCACATTTTATTATTGGGTGATTCAACACATAGATGTTTTACCAGCTAATAATTTCAGCACTTTTAGAGTTTCATCCCCCTATCTGATGTGAGCATAAGTATTGGAACAGTTGCCTCTCAGGTCTTTCTAAGTGATCAGCTGTGTCCTGTTGCATTAATTCTTCAGATATTAAAAGCAGGGAATGTGTCGTATCAGTTATATCCATTACTTCTGTATTCTGAATCTTGCATTCGATGATGACACACACAAACCAGGATGAAGATGAGGGAGCTGACTTTGAGAAAAGCAAGCAATTTGGATGCTAAAAGAAAAGAGGAAGTCAATTAGAGCTATAGCAAAAACAAAGGGCATGGAGAAATCAAGAGTTTGGAAACCACCAGCGACACCAGCAACCAACAACGACCTGATCGGCTGAGAAAACAACAGTAGTTGATGACAGAGAAATCATAAAAGCTGTGAAAATGAACCCTAAAAGATGTGTCTGTAAAATCACCAACAACTTCCAGAAAGCTGGGGTGATGGTCTGACAATTTACTGTCCTCAGGAGACTTTGACACAGAATTACAGATGCTACACAGCAAGATGCAAGCCTCTGACCAGCACCAAAAATAGAGAGGCAAGATTAGAGTTTGCAAAAAAGCACAAAGGTGAACCAGAAGAGTTTTGGAACTGTGTTTATGGACTGATGAGACAAAGATGAACCTTTATCTAAGTGATGGGAAAGCAAAATGTGGAGAAAAAAAAAAGGGAACTGCAAATGATTCTAACCATACAGCCTAATCTGTAAAGCATGGTGGAGGTGGTGTCATGGCATGGGCATGCATGGCTGTATCTGGAAAAGGCCCTCTCAACTTTACTGATGACTTAATGTATGATGACAGTAGCAGAATGAATTTGGAAGGGTACAAAACCATCTTGCCTGCCAATATTCATGAAAATGCCACCAGATTCATTAGGAAGTGCTTCATATTGCATCAGGACAATGACCCAAAACACCCGGCCAGTTCAGTCAAGGAATTTATAAGGGCAAAGAAATTGAAAGTCTTAGATTGCCCAAGTCAATCTCCAGATTTGAATCCAATTGAACATGAATTTCACCAGCTGAAGAGGAGAGTAAAGGCACAAACTCCCCAAAACAAGCAACAATTGGATATGGCTGCATTAAAGGCTGGGAAAAGTATTTCAAAGGATGAGATCAAGAGTCTGGTGATGTCTATGGGTCATAGACTCACTGCTGTGATTGTGGGCAAGGGATCTGCAACTAAATAATAGCTTTTAATCTTTTATATCTGCCTTATATTCACTGTCCCAATACTTATATACATCAATGAGTGGGATGAACTCTAAAAGTGCTGTTCTTTTTATTTGGTAAAACATATATGTGTTGAAATGGCTAATAATAAAATGTGACATTCTGTAGTTTTGTCTCATATTCATCTTTTAATCATATTTGCAAAGGTCTTGACTCCACAGCCAACAGAGCAATTTTGCCTTTACTGTTCCAATACTTATGGAGGGCACTGTATATGTTATAAACACACTTTTGTTAAAATAGCTTATTGCATAATTCTATATTTTAAAATGACTTCTTTTTTAATTGATTGATTGCTATTTTGTGTTTTGGAAGAAAAACAAATGAAAATGGCCTTTAACCCCTTGGTGAAAATATATAATACTATGAATCAATGACAATGGATGACAGTTGTGAACTCATTACATCATGTTTTGAACTAGCAGTGAGGTTTTCACTGTCAAGCAGATGCAACAATGCATCACTGTCAGAGCTGACAGATCTGTGTATGCGTCTGAGGGGGTGAATATGTTTGGGCTATTTTCATTCCCTTTGCTGTGACCCCCTGCTGAACAAAGAGCAATTCCCAAACGTACGCAGAGTCAGAGCATCCAAATGAGTGACTTTTTAGATACTCTATTCATAGGAGGAACGGCATCAAACGCGGGAGTGTTTCTTTTTCTTTGCCCTATATAGGAACACATCATTAAAAAAAGAATAGGGGGACTGTATGGACTAGTAGGAGAACTTTCATTAGTTCTTAGCCTTTACTGCACAAACTTTTAAGTGTCGTACACTTAAAGAGAAGCCTTGAGCTTCCCCTTATATCATCCTTTAATACCATTCTAGCCGTGGTAGAAAAGTCTCTGCATTAAAGGAATAAATCAAAAATGAAAATTCTGACATGGTTTACTCACCTTCCTGTTATTCAAAGCACTTATGCTGTTATTTTTTGTCCATGGATCACAAAAGGAAGAGTTTTTGAATCATTACACCACTGCAGTGACAGTTCATAGTGACCATGACTGTTCAAAAAATGACATGAAAATAAACTAAACCTGAAAATAAAAAGCACCATATAAATCTTCTGAAGCCATTCTTGCATATCAGAAATGGTAGGTTATGTTTGTACACACACACACACAAACATTTTGCTGTTGATATGCTGTTGATATGTTTGTATAATATCACTATGACAAAACGACTATGACTATCACTGAAATCCGCTGAAAATATCACAGTATATAGATTATAAATGAAATGAGAGCGAATAAATAATATCAATTTGCATTTTTTGGATAAATTACTCCTATTTTATAATCTCATCTTCCCAGAGGATCAGTTTGTACACACATCCAGCTGTTTCTGTGATCTGATTGATTGTTAACTCTCCTAACAGTGACAATCTCATTAAAACTTCTGTAAAAAGCTTGAGTAAAGTGTACAAGGCTCCATCTGCCGAGCTAAAAGCTTAAAAAATGTCTCAATGCAATTGATCTGAGTGAGTTTAATAAGGTATTGCTTTATAAAGGAAATATGTGAAATCAAGGTCAGAGAAAATCCATGTCCATGCATAAATTAAATCAAAGCACGCTGACTTATTTCTAGAAAAAAAAACCTTCCATTATTATTCTTAACATGAAATAACAGAGCAATTATATTATCACCGTAGCAATTCGAGTGGAATATTTACATGAAAAATAAGCATGGATTTCAGAAAGTAATTGGTTTCTGCCCCTTTGATTCAATGACAGCAGTTCTTGAACTGCACAAACTCCACACGTTCATTTCCAGTTTTAAATAAAAACAGGTTTGGTTTCAGACTTTCTAGAATTTCATATTTGATTAAAAATTCTATATGTAAAATAATTGTTTGGGGAATATGCTACACAACACAGGCAACTTTTTGGCTTAATATCAACTAATAATGGGCTAAATTCTCCTGCCTATAAAAATGGAGACATTTTTACACATTATAAACTCCAATTCTCAAAACCATATGAACTCCAGTAAAACTGAATTCCCAGTCTTAATTACAGGCCATAGCAGTACTTAATAGTGAGGCTGTTTACCCCTCTAGAGGGAGCCAATGTAGATTTAATGCCTGCTGGTCAAATGACTGACCTGAATGTTCTCAAACTGTGCATACTAAATATGTGCAATCTGTACAGGAGATCAAAACAATGCAACAAAAAAAATAATTGTGGCTTTTAGGTAACTAGTGGACTGAAGACATCATAATAGCACTTTATAAGCTTTGTCAACAGGACTTATGTATTTTTTTAGACTCATGCTTGAAGAACATGTGCCTTATTTTTGACTAATCTTCAGAGGATGTTGACATTTAACCTTTAACATTACACATACTACACATGTCTCTGAAGACTTTTTAAAAATAGGCTTCTGAGTGAGGTTGTGGCTTATAAATTAAGACAAAGAAATGCAATTTACATTTGCAACACAGAAGTATGATGAACTAACCTCCAAACGCGGGCCTCATGGTGAAGTCATGGTCGTCC